>JAQGAD010002658.1:0-12678 GCA_034696625.1 Isotomurus palustris
CCTTGCAGCCGACTTGCCATCCTGAGAACTCTCGACTCCAACGCTGCGTCCCTGTGGGCACCCCAAAATTAACAAATTAACAAATTGAAATGAACAATTACAAAAAACATTTAAAAACATACTTTAAGTTTTTGTCTTTGGTCGACGGAGTCTGTTTTCGTCCTCCTTTCGCAGCTGCTTCACCGGCGCCGTCTTCGTCATTCCTCACCCACGCGATGTAGTTCCGCGACAGTTGGCTTATCTTTATCAAATCGGATCTTCCGTCGCCCTCGATCACCAGCCTCCGCTTCAACACCTCCTCTATGCACATTAATTAATTAATTAAATCCACATATGTAAACGTAAACAAACAAAGGAAATATTAAAATGAAAATAATCTCGCCCCTTCAGCTTCAGTTCCACCCCCCCTCACCCACCTTCAAATAACGCGTCTGACTGCCCTGCCATCCTTGACCTTCCCGATGACCACCAAACGTAAATAAATAATAAATTGTAAATAATAATAAATGTGGAACTGCGGAATTCTGAGGACTCTTGTGGACACGACTGCACGACTGGACGGACAACAAATCACAGACTGAGACAAATCTATCACAGCCATCACTATCACACAAAAGACAAAACTCATTGAATAATCTCGGGGTGCTACTTACTTGTGATACAAATATGATATACAACAGTCAGAAGAAAATATAAACTGGCGACCAGATTTGAGTTAATTAACATGATTTCCCAGGATTTTTTTAGACAGTATTATAATTGTTTATTAATTAGTAATTATAAATGTTGCAAATATTTACATGTAACAAGTTATCTAAGGATAAGAGGAGTAACGTGTAATACAGATAGTTTTGTATATAATAATTGTAAGGATGAACGAAGAATGAGAAGTGAGGTCCGCTTCGTAGTTGAGGAATAGTGGAACGCTGCTTAACCTCTGAACCCTGAGAACACAATAGAGCATTGTATATTGCATTATCTTGAGGCTAATGTACAGTGTGTGATTAAGATAAGTCCTTACCGTATCCTCCGTATCCTCCATATCCGCCATAACCTCCGTAACCTCCTCCATATCCTCCGTAGCTTCCTCCATACCCACCATACCCTCCATAACCTGATAAGTAACCCAAGTAAATTAGTAATTGGTAAATGAAATTGAATTTATCTGATAAGATGCACTAGACCCTACCTCCATATCCTCCGTAGCCTCCGTAGCCTCGACTTCCAAAACTAATGGGAAGGAATACTGCAAACACAAACGAACACTTACTTAAAACCTCTTCAAACTTTCGTCATGGCTTATCGAAGAATTATAACTTACTCGACTCTCCTCCTTGGATAAGAACGAGGATAAGCAAGCTCAATAAAACTCCTCCGATGTTGAGCAAGGGCATCGTGAGACTCTTCTTCGAGAACAAAGACATTCTTCCAAAACTTAAGAAGCCTGTGAGCGTCTTGCAAGAAAGTGGAGAGAGAGAGTAATGGGATAACTTAATGAGAGGAGGAGAGGATTTAGTGATGAATGTGGCAGTTACTCTGTGTCCAATGATTCATGGTCATGGACGAACTTTCTTTATATAGGCAGCCGAGTCTTATTCCTCCTCGTCCTCAAGACGCACGATTACTATTAGGATTACCATAATTACACGTACCTCAATTCTTCCACGAAACCAGCCATTAACTTCTTTCCTTCTTGGAAACCCTCTGCTTAAGTAATTCATTTTCATATTATGTTCTCCCAACATGGACTGAGTCGCCAACAAAAGCAGTTCACATTTGGATGAAACAGTACACGAGAGATTCAAGATGAAGTTCAAGAAACTTCCTTTCATTAATTATGACTAGTCGGAAGTAAGGGAAGGGAATTTTATTTTTTATAAATAGTTTTATTTCCCAAGTGCTAATTACTTAGGTTGCGATACTTTTGATTCATCGGGAGGTGAATGGACACAAGGAAAGTGAAGAGACGACGGACCAAAAGAGTGAAGAATGAGGTAGGCAATTAGTTATGCAATTAGCGATGCATTTGGTTTTTTAGTGTGAAGCATCTGCTATCTGCAGTTCATAAGAAGTGGCTGGAATGATGTGCGTGATAGTTTCGTGTTCAGAAAACAATGTTTATTTAACATTTCTCTTTTAAGCTGAGGTGCAAAACATTTTTACGTGGGTTTTCCAGCGCAAGCTGTAAGTGAATATTTAAAACTGTTTCCACTGAACTACCTGCGTAGCAATTGTGATAAGTTTAGGTACTCACGAATTCTAAAGAAGTCTAAATTAACTATTCACACTAAACGCTGTCGTCATCTTAAACGGTTTTGTTGTACAATAGTATACATGCAGAATAGTTAAGATTAGTAATAACTCTGAAAGTGTTGAATTCCATTAGTCCCACGAGGCTTCCTCAGTTGGAGTTGGTTGTTCAGATGGAACATTCCATCGTGTGGATTTTGGAATCCTCTATTCCTCACGGATCTTTCATTCATGAGGAAACTGTTTCCTTCCTTCTCTCCATCGGATCGACCGATTCTTTGCTTCAAGATCTCCGTAAACCTTGTCGCCAAGTTTCTTACGGTTCGCTTTCGGTAGCGGAGCTTCCAGAATAGGCGGAGAGTGCAGTAGTACAGCGCTTCCACTGCACTGAGGACGCTGACACCGAGACACAGACCCAGAAGTCCTCCAGTGCTTGCTGCACTCATCAACAACCACAATTTTAAACTGTAATCCTTTTACGAGTTATTAATTAAATAGAATAATAAAGATGAATTACCTATGAGGTCGACATCGTCGAACATCCGTTGTCTCAATTTGGGAACAGTTGTGTCAGCTCCGAAGTAGAGATGAACGATGCTCATCTTGTTGTCCGCCCTGCAATTAATGAATTAAATGGAATTTCATTCTTGCATAGATTGATTTTTACTATTTGTACCATGGAGGAACAGTCATGTTGGTTTTGTTGGTATCGACATCCTTCCACAGGAACTTGGAATCTTGAAGACCTGACACCGTAGTCTGATAATGGTACGCTATGTCTTCACACAGATTGTCGCAATGTCCACATTCGTCTTTTAGTGTGTTGAGTAGTCCCACTGAAACAATTCAGATTATAATTCAAAGAGAACCATTTTGAGCAAACTATCTGACTGCCTACGAATTTAATTTCAATGCTAATAATTGTAGAAAGTGACCTCGAGCTGTGTTGATGCATTTTGAATCGCTGGAGTCTTTGTCAGTGTTGCAAATTCGAACTCCGTCATCGTCTGTAGGATCAAAATAAGATTAGACATGAGAACAGACACAATTGAATAAGTTAAGGATGCTTACGAGGGAGGTAAAAGAAGCTGCAGTTGCATGTCTTGGTGATCACTATTGCTGTGCACTCGTCGATACCTACGGAGTCATCGTCAATTCATTATCAATTATAATCCTACGCTATCCTTAATTCTTAATTATTCTATGTAAAATGGGACTTACAATTGGATCCTGTGTATGGCTGGAAGAATTTCAACTTCTTCTCTCCTGCAAAGTAACACTGCCGAATTTCCTGCGAATTACAGTGAAAGTAAATCATGATGATGACATTTATTGTAGCAGTACTACAGATGAAAATTTGGACATACTCGTGTGTAGTGACGAATAGCGTCATCAGCATTTGTAACTTCAGGGTTAATTTCCACGTAGATTTCTTTCCCTAATTCGAGAATGGAAGCGAACTCCATGACATGAGGCATTTCTACACAAAACACACAGACACTTAAGTTACTTCTTCAAGATCCAAGAAGTTGGAGTTAAGTAAATACCCAAAGCAGTGTGGAGGATGTAACGGAGCCCTTCAGAGTCAGAAGACGGACAGTAGTACTGATCCACACTTGGATCCACTAGTATTGACAACTGAGATTTCCACAGTAAATAATCAATTCATTAATTAATTAAAACAGTGTTAATTGATAGATTATTAGTTTATTAGTTACTCCATAGGGCATCCCAGCTCTTTTCTGCTTCTGCGGATACGGCAAATCTTTTGGAAGGACCATTCCTTCTTTGTACTGCCACAACTTCCAGTCTGCCAATTCTTTCTCTGCAAAGTTACACAATGGAGGAGCTACATACTACTGGTTATGTTTCTTCAAGTATTTAATTTGCTTCGAGTGTTTAAGAGACTGACCTGTCCAGGGATTCTTGGATTTACCAGATTTTTCCGTAGCTTTAACTTGTGACGAAGCCACAGATTCTTTAGCAGGTGTTCCAGGATCCAGAAGCAGTAATGGAGTGGGAAGCATATTGAAAGTACAACACTTTCCATAGTCAGTTATGATGGGCTTAAACAGTTCCCCACAGTCTGCGTGTTTTTCAGCAAAAATGCACAGACGGATCAACTCATCACAAGGAATTGTATTCTACAAGTTGAACAGTGTCTCAAATAATTAAATAATTTCTACATTCCGAGTTTATATTGCACTCACGTCAATGAGGAATTCCAGCAGCGCTTCTTGTTCGCCTTCTTCGATGACATCGTTATCTCCCAAGTCATCCTGCACTCCTCGAGCTGCAGTGAAGTTAAACTCCTCTGCAAAACTGTGCTGGGCATTGCAAACACTCCTGAAAGAAATAACATCATTTAAGAATGAGAAATGAAGTTTAAAGAACTACGCTACCTGGCAAACACCAAAGATTTCTGGGCTTTCTTTCTTTCCTCAGGAGTCGTAGCATTGTCAAATGCGATTCTAAAAATTAAATGTAAAATTAGAAAAAGATTTAGTGCTCAAGATTTGATTCTAGTTTTAACATTTTGGTGCATTACTTTTGTAACTCTTCAATCCGTTTTTTCGGGAACTTGTTGATGTTACAGAAAGTTACAGCTGGGAACGGAATGGTGTCGATGTCCTGTTCTTTGGGTTGGAAAGTCACAATGACGGGACTTGCTTTGTATCTCCTCCACACTTCGTTGATTAAGTAAACAGATGCCAACAGTCCGAGAGTGAAGGAGATGACCCAAAAGATTCTGTGCCAAAATATTTAACATTAGATTAAGTACAAAGATTTCTTGCAGAACCGTACAAAGTACCTTTCCGAAATGTGACGCTTTGGTTTGGTCATGAATTTGAGTCCGTGGGTACTCGTCTCATCGCAGAATTCCACAAAGAGAGAATTTTGATCCGGTTGCCACCACCAAAGCGACTTGGCCTTTTTTTCGTCCAGCAAAGCTTCTTCGTCTTCGTCTTCCGTTCCATTTGGATTGTACATCGAATTCCTTCTGTTTATCTTCGGATTGAAAATCGGATGGACTCCTGGCCATTTCTTCTGTGAAGGTTTAAACAACTTAGTTGAATTCGCCAAGACACTCTTTTCGAAAACTGACGAAGGATATTCAAACCTTCTCCAAGGGTCGTTCATGATTTAAAAAATATTATTATTAATTGCTGCAGCATTGATTGCAGCCGTACTCTGTGAGAAAGTTGGGTGAGGAATAAAGCTTTCATGAATTTTGATTTGCATCGTTCATACTCAGGCATTCGTTTTATAAAACCACATCAATATATTTCGCTGTCATTGCACACGAAGTAATGAAAAGCTTTGCAATTAAACGTGTCTTTTCATTGTGAAGCAGACACACAGTGAGGGAAAGTGCAACCACACTAAAGTAACATGCGATTCCATCATCACTGAAACTGTTTCGACTTTTTCCATACAATCAAATGCAAAGTGCTTGATTATTGAGATAACGAGGGCAATCGAGGAAAGCTCCGACTTCCAAGGATACGCGTGAAACTGAACACGCGATTCGAGCTTTACAGTCACAATCCTCGTTCGCAATGATTGATTGAAGGCTGTGATCTGTGAAGATTACAAATTCTTGTCCACTATGGGCCAAATTTTGCAGCGAGTATTCATTTCGGACGAGGATGTGAGGTCGATGGTCTTCAGCGGATCTCTCGAGAAGGAGGCTGCCAGGAAAAAAGCTTTACGACGGAATTACTGCCAACGCTACGTCACAGGAATTTGGTCAGAGGAAGGCTACGCGTTGGGAAATGATAAACAGGAAATTCAAAAGCGACGAAGTGATTCATGCAACAACCTTCCTCAGTACTCCGTGAAGAACAAGTCGAAATCTGCTCCAGTCGTTAGCGCAAGAAGGTCTGCCAGTAACAAAATGCAGGAGATGAACTTTGACCCTCGAGATATTCCAGCGGAAGCGTCCAGTCTCAAGAAACGAAGACTTCCATTAAAATAACATTCCTCACTCCCCACTTCTTTTCCACTTACAAAACTTGACATTCTACTGAAGACCTTTTCACTGTAAAAACCAGTTCACTGTTTAATTTGCTCTGAGTAATAAATTATATAACACAACTATCGCAAAACTCGTGAGCCTTGAGACCCAACCAGCAACCAACAACCAAATTCTGATCTAACCTTTAGACTCAAGGTTGCTAGACGCTTTTCGTTGTCGTCGTGGCTGCGCTATATCTTATTGCAGAGAAACGACGAAAAGCGTCTAGCAACCTTGCTTTAGACTTGTGTGGAGATAACTTTTGCAGACAGCTAAAACAAAATCCATAGAGAATTCTGGTGCTAAAACAGAGTGAACTTCTTGTAAAGTAAAATGTAACTTCCAGTTTCATCGTCTCGTCAGTAGGAAAGTCTCTAGGTGCGCATAAAAGTTGCATATGCAGACTTCCTATTTCCTACTTACACACAAACACTTGCAACAGTTGAAGGCACTGCAGTCTCAGAGATTCATTCAGCTTTACTCCTCCACCTCATTTCTTCTCCAACACATTAACACGACACATTCTGTAGCTTCACGATAAGAATTAACAATAAAATACCCAAAAAAGACTTACTGTTTGTCTCCTTTAGAATCTCTGCCGTGTGGTTGTCCTTCTCTATTCCCTGGAGTCGTGTTGACCTTTCTGCTCTCCATCCTTCGATCAACCTCATCGTGTTTTCCACTTCCACTTTTGGCATTAGCACTGGGCCCAGGTCCCTTCGACCATGATCCTGATCGCACAACCAAAACCGTCTCTTCTGAACTCAACTGCAATTTCTCCGTGGACGCTAAGCTGAGATCAGATGAAGTTGAACCTCCAGGAGACGGAGAAATCGGTTCCAACGACGACGACGCGTTCTTTTCAATTTCCATGCTTTCTGTTGAAGTAATCGCAGAAAGAGAATATGTTCCAGCAGCTGCTGCACCAGCAGGTTCTTCAAAAGCACCAGCAACAGAAGTGACAACATCTCTGGCACTTGATCCACCTTCAGCGTCTTGTGGTTCCCTTCTTTCTCGGCCTCCTTCTTCCATGTCGGAATAGTCGGAAGCAAGGCTTCTAGAGCAAGAAGATAACACTCTAACTTTAGCCCGTATTAAATTCATCTTCTTCTGAAAAGCTGCTTCTTGCACCTACAATCAAAAATTTGAAAAATTAAATCTTTTACACTGACAAGTGACAACTGATTTGCAAAAAATCAAAATAAAAAATGTGGCACTTCCACTAACTTTAATTTGGCCCAGTTCCCTTATCTTCATTTCCCTCATCTTCTCGAGCTCCTCTCGTCCCAATTGCTTATCCACAAGCGTCTGCAACAAATCCATCTCGCCTTCTTCCTTCCTCTTCTTCCTCTGCTCCTTTGAATTCGGCATCAAATAGTTGTTAGCGTTGATGTAACCTTCAGTGTCCTCCATCGCTGCCTGAATTTCCTTCTGCACCTCCCGGTACTCCTCCGTCGACTCTTCAATCACACGGATACTTTCTAATGACCGCACCATGTCACCTTGCAGCCGACTTGCCATCCTGAGAACTCTCGACTCCAACGCTGCGTCCCTGTGGGCACCCCAAAATTAACAAATAAATTGAAATGAACAATTACAAAATTTAAAAACATACTTTAAGTTTTTGTCTTTGGTCGCCGGAGTCTGTTTCTGTCCTCCTTTCGCAGCTGCTTCGCCGGCGCCGTCTTCGTCATTCCTCACCCACGCGATGTAGTTCCGCGACAGAAGGCTTATCTTTATCAAATCGGATCTTCCGTCGCCCTCGATCACCAGCCTCCGCTTCAACACCTCCTCTACGCACCATAAATAAAATTAATGAAATCCACATATTTAAACGTAAACAAACAAAGGAAATATTAAAGTGAAAAAAATCTCGCCCCTTCACCTTCAGTTCCACCCCCCTCACCCACCTTCAAATAACGCGTCTGACTGCCCTGCCATCCTTGACCTTCCCGATGACCATCAAACGTAAATAAATAATAAATTGTAAATAATAATAAATGTGGAACTGTGGAATTCCGAGGACTCATGTGGACACGACTGCACGACTGGACGGACAACAAAACACAGACTGAGACTGGCTCCCTGCTAAAGTCTGCCTGCTATCACTATCACACAAAACTCGTTGATAGATCTTGGGATCTGTGAAGGAGACTGCGATAATTTCTTTGATTTATTAGGTGGCCCTGAAAAGGGCCGTTGGTTCCAACACCTCAAGGTGGGTGTTGGATTTCTACGTGCCGGTTTCTAGCAAACTCGGACGTAAAAACAATGCCACAGTGGTGACAGGCAATCGGTCCGTTATGGACATACTCGATGTGCCGTGTCTTCATTGTCCGACTGGTGAAGGTGGCAAAACAGTACGGAAATGCACACGGCAAGTGGTACGGTGGAAATTTGTGCAAAACCCAGCGTACAATGGGCGCTCTGCACATAGGACACGATTGCTGTGTCATCCTGGATCGGCAGTGGTAACACACGAAGTGTGTTGCGCACTGAGGCAAGTCATTCCGATAACCCAGATGACTGATCCAAAAGTATTTCCAACATATTGGACAATAAGCAACGTGGTCCGGAACTGGACCGCGTAAGTTACGTTGAATCATGCACAGTTCAAACCCCCCTCTAGGGAATCCATCAAGAACTGGCGGGTGAGTAGGAGGAAAGTAATCGGAGTTGTTTGGGTCCATTTTACCAAGCCGATAGATAACCACGGATTACACTGCAACATCAAGCCCTCTACTATGTCCCGGTTGTAATAACTATATCCTTAACATGCTTCAATTGTTTGATTGAATGGACAAGGATATCTGAATTTGAATGGTCATATTTAACTGAGCTTTGGATATTCAATATAATCATGCATTTAACTTTTTTAAATTTTAATCTTCTTTACGTATATACTAGCTAATTTAATAATTCTTTAACCTTAAACTAACTTCGATGAGTATATTTTAAATAGCACGCAGTGATGTAGGATTACTCAGCTTACCCCATATTTTTAATAATTTGGCACACCGAGAAATCTTACTGCGTGCAGTTCTGTTTGACATTTTTGTGTTATCCGATGAAATAAGAAATTTATTAGACAGATAAAAAAATTGAGCACAGAAGTTAGTCAGACTAAAGGTCCTTCCATTTACTTAGATTCTTCGTTGGTCAAGACTTGATTTTACGACAAGTTTCCAGAAGCAAGTGATGAGTAATTAATTAATAAAGTGATTAATGAGGTTGGTTGTAATAGGTATTTAATAGTTCCATGTTCCATGTGTAGATGAAGGATTACCCTGAAGAAACAGTGATGGTTGTGTTTTACGATTTACTGGAACGTGGATTCCGAACACATCCGCAGGACGTAAAGATATTCGAAAAAGGATTGTTGGATATTCACAAAGATCCGGTGAGTCACAGGACAAAGTTGATGGCTTACATGGCGAGGCTTCATTCGACGAATTCGTGTTGTGTGTTTGTATTTGTGTAGTGGTCTCTCATGCAGTATTACAGGGAAGCAGTTATGGAAGTTGTCGACCTGCGGAAGGTCATGAGTGGATATCCAGAAACGTCGTTTTCTGGAAGAGTCCTCGAAAGCAAACCCTCTTCAGCTTCCAGTGGAGTTCTTGACGCTCCCCAGAAGACGCGTAAGTTTGAGGCTGCACTACGTTGATTTAACAAAAATCTCCTAGTGTCTGTTAGGATCGAATAATCAAACTGGCAGGAAACCACATAAAGAATTGTATAGTCTCCCAAATAGCTTTCCGCACAGATTCATTGGAAAACTTCTTCCCGTGTTGACTGTCGACGCTGCAGTTCCTTTGCCCAGTCAAAATCTCGAGACACTCGAGAGTAAAGCAGACTGGCTAGTGTTCATAAAGCAGCGATACAATTTGGACTTCAATGAGACGCAGCAGAAGAACTACAACTACGCGTCGTCAATTTCTCAACGTTAGCTACGGTTGCGATTCCATTTCCTCGAACCCCGGTGACTTTATCGCGCAGCAAGTTAACGAGGAAGGCCATCGTGAATAGCGATGCCTACTTTTGCTTCGCTGGCTAAAATGAGACCTAAGCTGTGAGAAAACATTCCACAATGGTTCCTTAAAGGTCACAGGAGATGTCATTGAGAGTTTTGATCTTTCCTTTTATGTTGCAGACTGGCAGATTCGACGGAAGGGCTGTCTCGACCTTCACCAAAATAATTCCTTAGGATCAGACTCGGCAACTGTGGCGGTGGAGTCCACAAGGGAAAGTCCTCAAGTTCTTCGCGTCCTGGAAGTGCAGCGAGCACAAGTTCCTGCCATTCCTGCGTCGGTTCCAGACACGCCAAGAAGTTTCCTGATTTCGACAAACCGAAAGAAAGGAAATCGAAATCGCCGAGTAGACCCAAAACCACAAACTCAAATCACCAAAATTAGAATGAAATTTTAGTTTATTAAATCTCTAGAATATATGGTCATTATTTCCAAATTCAACGGGGGACTTAAAATAGAAACAATAAATTCACGTGTGACGAGTAAAAATTCCAAACCCCAGCCGCTTCTCTTTATTATATTGACAAGTTCCCTGGAAACTTTTATTTTCAGTTTCAGGGGATTTTTTCAAGTTATCCGTGTTACAAAATCCATCGACTTGTAGTTCTTTTTGAATTGAATTAATCCCAACTGCTGTTTCCTCTCAAATCTCTTTTGGATTTAACAAAAATAACAAATGTCGTCAGAAGTTGAGTTTCCAATAATGTCTGAAGGATCTGAAGTTTCTGAAGAGCCTGAAGTTTCTGACGATTCGCCTCCTGCTGTTGAGAAGGAGGAGGATGTTTTGGAGCCTTCCTCTCTCCTCCAAATGGAATCTCCACCAGTTCATCTCATCGTCTCAGGGCCTGTCGAAGCTGAAAACACGTGAGATTCGAAATTACGAGTAGAACACTGATCTCCTATACTGTAACTGCATATAATCTATTCTGCAGTGGAGAGTATTCGAAAGCACTCCGACTTTACGAACATCTGGAGAAACTGCTAAACGAACGAATGCGGGTAGCTTCGGTGGATAAGGCGATGTTGGAGAGAGAGGAAGTCAAGGAGATCGTCTCCAGTGAGAATCTCCTGTGCGCAGCTGTTCTCGCACTGGAAACTTCGCTGGAAGGAACTCCCGTCTTTCCAGACAACTTTGTCCACGTCCTCAACCAACACTTCAAACGACAGTTGGTTCTCAGGAAGAACGGAGCCGACCTGGACGGGTTAAACGATGAGACTTCCAACCTCGAAGACTCGGAGTTAGCCAAGCGGGTGAAGTACGGAATCGTGCGGAATCTCCTGCGGCTGTGGAGAATTGAGGAAGGACTCCAACTGATGGACAACGTCTACTGCATTCAGGACACAAACTTCTTCTCCGAGTGTGCAGACATCGTCATGCGCCACAAAGTGAGTGTTTGAGTTTTTTCCGCTGGAAGGTGAGAAATTCACACAGGAATTCCATATTTTTATATTTTTTAGAGCTACGACATCGGAGGGATTCTTTACGAACGAGGTCACAATCTCTTCAAAGCTGCGGAGGCTTTCATACTCGCCAAGGACTTGACCAAAGCTAAGGAAATTTTGGAAAAGGAGTCGAGTCCGGAAGGCTGGAGGCTTCTTGCCCAGGTAATTGTGACTAATTATGCATTTAATTATTAATTGATTCAAAGTTAATTAATTGCTTTAATTAATTCTGCAGGCGAAAGAAGCTGGAGGTGAGTTGGTAGAGGCAGCGCGGTGCTACGGACTGAGTGGCGACACAGAATCGGGAGTGCGCCTCTACTTGGGACTGAATCTGCCTGAAGAAGCCCTTTTTCTCGTGAAGGGCTCTCCTGAGGACTCCCTCAGTTCTGTGGAGGCCGTGGCAGACTTCTTCCTCAATGGCGGAGAAGGTCAGAAGGTCGCAGCCTTGGAAATGCTCATCAGTCTTGGCCGAGTGAAGGAAGCTGCGAAGCTCGCGGAGAAGTACGGACTGCAGAAGGAACTCGTGGAGAAAGTCTACCGAACTTATTTGATTGAGAAGAGAGTCGAAATTCCTGAAGAATTCGACAGTCCCTTAAACGAAGCTCTGATCAGTTTGAAGGAGAAGGAAGGCAGCGATCCTTTGGAATGCGGAGTGGCTTTCGCTCTGCTTGGAAACTACGGCGAGGCTTTTCCCTTTCTGCTCCGGGTTATCCAAAACGCTTCGGGCCGAGCTGAGCTCGGAGAGCGAGAGAAGAAAGCCTGGGCTTACATGGAGCTCGCGGCTCTCAACACGAAAGACGAGAGGCTGAGTAATTCGATTGTGGAAGTGATGGAAGGGAAAGTGGAAGCGACGACGAAGAACTCCTCAGTTCTCTGCGACTTCTTCGTCCTCGAGAGGCGGTGGATGGAGGCTGCAAAGGCGAAGAAGAGTTTGTCTGA
>JAQGAD010002659.1:0-12678 GCA_034696625.1 Isotomurus palustris
TGTACCATAAACAGAGATGATTGAATTGGCAGTGTCTGCAATCCGTACCTCTGGCTGTCCTATAGCACTTCGTTCGCCTTTTACATCCTCGTGGCATAGTTAGTGGAGAGATGGTGAGTGGTGAGTCTTGAAAGTTCGCTCTTTGCCTTCACTAGGATCGATTTGGATGCGACACAATTGATCGGATCTTCTACTACACTCACGTTTATTGAATCTTATATCTTATTTTGCATAAAAGCAAGATGAAAGAACTCACCATCCTTTATTTCATTTAAGCTGCTGATGCATCATTAAGTCCAACGACTATGCTTCATTTTTATTTTTCCGCAACTTGAGCATCTTTCCAACGAGCTACTCACAACTTATCTTTAACTCAATACAAGTAGCTTTAATGTAGAAGCGAGTGGAGGAGTGGATTTCAATGTTAAAACTTGAATCTCCTGCTTCTTCATTTTATTTTATACAAGCTGCTGCAGAGCTAAAATCAGTTTATTTATTAATGAAGCCCACGGAGTTTAAGACAAATGGGATGGCAGAAGTAATGGCAGGCTATAGATGAAGTGCCTATATAAATTATTTTTTGCATGATGGCAGTGGAATGCACCACTGTAGAATTATCCTCAGCAGCATACTGCATTACACTATATAGACAACACAATTATAATAGTTGGGGAAGAACTATGGGACGTCTTGCCATAATAAGTTAACTGATTCTCATACAAGTCTCATATCTCGTGTGATTAGTGAAGATGCAGAAGCATTAATCTTGTAACAATTAACGAGTCACTTGAATTTCTTACTAGTTGCGTAACTCAGTTGCTTAATACGTATAAAGTCACTAAGCATTAAGTTATTTGACTAGTTTTGGTTCTTCACTCTCACGGATTTAAATTTATTTCCACGATGAGGTTTTGATAGTGAAGGTTGCAGGTCGGGTATAAAGTGAGGTTTTAAGTAATTGGGCAAATGAAGTGTAACTGCATGATGATATACACTTTCTGTTTGCGAAAGAGAATGTACCTCA
This sequence comes from Isotomurus palustris, assembly GCA_034696625.1. Classification (NCBI taxonomy): domain Eukaryota; kingdom Metazoa; phylum Arthropoda; class Collembola; order Entomobryomorpha; family Isotomidae; genus Isotomurus; species Isotomurus palustris. Next base: position 1,025 of record JAQGAD010002659.1, read on the forward strand.
TACATTCACTTTAATTAATCCACTTTTTCATAACTTATTATGTTTTAAGACACTTAGCGCAATGAGTTCTGGTTGGTTGTTTGAACTACTTTACTACTAACTCTGGTTATGTAAAGAAATCCAAGTAATTCAGAGAATAGGAGAGCAAGGACTTCTTCTTGACGGCAGAGCCTATGAGACTACGAAGAGATTACGTGTAATAAAACATTTATCTACTTCAATTTCCGATATGTTCTTTGACACAGAAGAGCCTAAAGCCTAAATCTTAGCCGAGAGATACGCCGAATGTAAAAAGACGAGAAAACGGAATGGATCGATTCCAATTGAAATATGCAGATAGACTGATTCTTATTGTTGTAACCTTATGCAAACGTAGATCGATAGAATACACGAACAGGGGTGGGTTTGTAGTCTTTCTACTTCTCGCTTGGGTTGTTTGAAGAGTATGCACCACTCAGAGAAAGACAGACACATCCCACGCCAACTCACTCAAAGTATGAATGGTGGTGCAAATACCAAGGCCGAATGAAGAAATACACGGATTCACAAAACGGAGAAAGTTAGTTCAAAGCAGTTAGCACAGCCCGGCGAGAAATGTTCGTTCACACGTACCAGACTCTAGATCAAATACCCTTCAAGCTTCTTTCTCTGGAAAATATGGTAAAGAGAAATCTTACAGGAGGAAATGTAAATCCCTCAAAGTTCAAACTTTCACAGGAATTGAAAAATCGCCTTCTCCGAAAATCGTCTGTCTGCAGCATAAAATGTGAATCTACAGCTTATATTATTAGTAACGACAGTTTTTGAAGGCAGAGTGATGTAAAATACTCTAAAATATTCTCCTAAGGTCGCATTATCTTGAAGCGGCATTTTTGGCTATTTCTACATGATAAGACAGTTCCTGTAGTTTACATTAAATATCCTAGACAAGGATCAAATTTTTCCGTAATACAATATCTGACCAACGGTTAGCTCAGCTACATATTATATTATGAAGAACAGGAATTTCAGACGAGACGATAAAGTACAGCGCAACATGATAGAGTTCACTCATGATGATGGCATGCTCCAATCGCATTTTTATTATTACCCCCCTCGTAGTCAAAGTGCAGATAAGATCGATTCCTAAAGTGAAAAAGTCAATAGACTGCACGACGATAATGTGCCAAACTGTACAGTCAACCATGGAAGTTTGGGAGTCGAACTCTCTTGCCACTCTCATCGTTCTATTTCTTGTGTGTGTAACCGTACAGAAGTGGAGTTATCTTTCATCCAAGAAACAGATATCATAGAAAAATTGATCTACTTTTGGTATATTCACATGTATAGTGTCCTAGAGGCATCTTCAATCCTGAACACGAGATAGACTGCTAGAGACACTTTTGGGTATCAGAGAATCACTTAAATTCTCCAGCAACTTGAGGGACTACCCAAGGAGACTCTGATACCTATCTAGCGTACAATTTTCTGTCAAAATTCCTCGTCTCAAGTTACGACTGACTAGGGACTGTCGATTTTTCTAGAAATTTCTAATAGCAAACTTACTTGAGCGAATAAACATCAAGGGCATATTTCCTAAAACTAGAATATGTACCAAACTATGACTAACTAGTTAGAATGTTTTCCTTGTCAATTTAATGCTCAAAGATAAAGTGAAACTGATTTCAGCTTACCACCTGAGTCGACAGCATAAAATAAAATAAACCCAGTAAAAGGATATGTCCTAAGTGTCCTAACTATTTCATTTCCGTCATAAATGTCCTAACAAAACATTTTACATGTATGAGAGGTTCGCAATAATAAGTGAATGAAATTTAAGATTCTAGGAGTGTTTATCGCTGTACGTATTGTGTCAAATCTCATGTCTCTCTTAAAAACTTCAAGATGAAGTGTAACTTTAATAGCATGTTATGATGTTACACAGGAAAATGTGATTGTTTTCTCAGAGTATTAATGTGTCTTTTGTAGCTTAACAAGACTAGCCCACAACAAGCTGTTGGCCATGGTTTATCAATCTGCTTAATGATATTCAATAGCGATGATGGTGTCTGGGACTGAAAGTGGTACGGTAACTTTTAGTTGCTGTAGATGGTTTCATTATTCTTTGCCGATACGTATTGGACGGGAATGGTCCAGTCACGAAGTTATTCAATGAGGAGATATGGATTAAACGTAGAAGAAATATATATTGTGTATTGTGTAACAATTGGGATTGCAGTGTTATGAAATTTTTTTTAATGGAGGTGATACAATTCATCTCTCTATTGTTGAACACGGTCGTAACTTAACTTTAGTCTAGTTGATTGTTAAGCTTCTCTTCAGTTTATGTACTTCTCCATGTGCAACATTTCATCTAACAATCAACAATGATGATAGAATTCATTTTGTGAAAAGTTAAGTTGAAAAACACCTGGTTTTTTGGTCCTATAAAATGGAATGATTAAAACTAATGAGTCAATATCATTGAAGACTTTTATTGATATTGTTCTGTTTTATTGTCTGCCGAAAGACGTTCAACTAATGATCTGCATCAACTGGGATTTGAAATGGAGCAAACATGTTTCATCTTTTGTTCGTAGTTTGTAATATAGTTAGTGTTCAGATTTGCGAGCTACTAGAAAAGCTAGGAGGAAGGAGGAATTCATTAGGATTTTATAGTAGGTTTCTTGTTCTCGCTACTTCTTTTTGGGACTTGAAACAAAGACAGTTATCATTACTCTGGATCATAAATGCTCATAAATTGGGTTTTTTCTTGAAATATTTTGATCTCTTTGAAGGAGCAATCAATGTCCACTTTCGGTGGGGTTTAAGCCCGTAAGACTTTTAAGGAATTTAATGTGACGAGGCATAAGTGTTCAGTAGGAATAGGAAAGAGTAACAGTAGAAGAAGTAAAGGACTACGGTTGGTATTATCGACCTGGCTCGTCCTGAGTTTTCCAACGAGTTCACCCGATTACCCGCTTTCGGAAGTTTTGGGTTCATTCGTCACTTCCTCACTTCACCTTTAGCTTAAGATGTAGCAGGAATCGTGTAGAAAGAAAGAAACCGGGTTATGAAAAATAAATTTATTTATTCATACTCTTATGTCCACGAGTATTCATTAAACTTTTCATAAAACTACCATTTGGATGAGATAGTCCTCTAAATTGCCCCAGCACTCCCCTTCCTTTGCGAAATTAATCTCATTCCTTGCATTCAAGTCGTGTGGAATAAAAAAAGAAATGCATACAAAAGCATTCCATTCTCCACTTCCCTATACACAACCTATCTTCTCCAAACTAATGAAACGATCCGATGAAAAATAACATGCAGACTTTCGAGCTATATTTGTGTTCCGTAGTACGTGTAAAAATCTGGTATAATGGATGAGAGAGTACATAGCTACCACGTATGAATACATATACAGAGTGCCGAGACGAAGAACCGAGACAAACAATAGGTCGATGATATTGTTAAGGAATGGTCGACGCGTTGGTTGATGGTACCTGTTCGTCTTAAGCAGTTCCCCTTTTACTTGTCCTGGTGAGCAAGTGAACATGTTCGAGACGAAAGTAACAAAAATGGCTCCAAAGAACATTTTCCCCGTCTTGAGACATGAAAAGGGTTCCTTAAAAGAGTCAAAGTATGAGAAAGGTTTTTTACCTTCGTCTTTGAAATCTATCTAGGATTAAATATTATAAATCTTCTTATCTTCTTACCTGACTTTGGACTTGGTCCCGTCATCATCATCATCATCTTCGAATACTTTGTATCACATCCAATGAAGGTTTTAAGAGACCCTAAGGTGTGTGTGTGTGTAGGAAAGGTGGAGAAAAAGGGGAAGGAAAGATTGTAGAAGAAGAGAGTAGGAAATAAAGGATTCATCTATCGAACAAGAGAATCCAATTGAATTTCAAAAGTGCATTGTAAGTAAGTATTGTTATTACTCTATCGAATCGACTCCATTACTTTGTACTTGTAGTTGGAGACTGATGATGACTATGCTGGTGTACATACGAAAGGATTATTTTCATTTCTTGTATCATAAATAGAATATGGATTTCTGTCTACTTTTGAGATGATGTTTTGTGCAAGACCCTCTCTCTCTCTCTCTCTCTCTCTCATCTTCTCTCTCTCCTTCCTTTCTGTCATTTGTGATGTAGTCAGTTTACTCGGCCTAAGAATTGTTATTGAACTTTTTTCTCTACGGGAAGTAGATGGTAATCAATACACTCACGTTCAACTTCATACACATTTGATGGAATTACAAATGAATCTCATCCGTACGTGTATATATCCAAATGGGCACACTGCACTACCACCGGTGGGATTAGAAGAAGTAGTTTTAGTGTGGAAGTAGTCGTCGTTGTATAAACGCAAGGATCATAGAACAAGTGAAGGAGTAAAGTAAAAGTAATGACTTCGTAAATTACAGACGTTGAGAAACAAGATGATGATTTATTGGACACGAAATGGAACTCGGTTGTGCTGGGACTGAAGTTCTGTATTTTGTGTGTTAACTATATACATGTCTTATGATGTGTCTTTAGTATTGCTGATGATAAAATGAAACCGTCAGGTCATGAGTGTAATCTTGGTAAGGTGACAGACGGAGAAGGGATTAAACTTGCAAATTGCTTGCATTGCATACATTCATGGAAAACACCACAGCAGCAGCTACTGGTGACTCCTAAAGACATTTCTGTGTGGATTTGACCTAAAAAGAAGCCTTTCTTGATTCTTACAAAGAGATCCTTCTACCTTGTACACTTTGATCTCACTTACAGAGTTGATAAGAAACTGACGAATTTACTCCAAGCATGAACACGATCCCAGTAACGCTATACCTTCATCTTCATCTCTCTAGTTCTCATTTTACTTGCATTTACTCACTTCTACTTTATTCTAATGATCAACCTCGGTTTCTTTCATTATCCAAGTTGAAACTGGAAACAAAATGGAATTGCTTGTCCTACTAAGTACACAGAAAGAAACTGAACTACTCGCTGTACTAGTTACGTTTGTGTGCCTCTTAATGGGCGCAATTGAATGAAAATACCATTTTAATTTAACAAACAATGGTCTCTATAAGCATTAAAGAACTATTTGTATTCTTTTACTGATAGAAGTGTACTTTATTGGTTTTTCAGGCTCAAGACGACCACGACTCAGGGACAGAGTCTGACGACGAGAGTGGAGAACCAAACGGGTTTCCAGGAGAGTCTCATAACGGTAAGACAACCGTGTTTTGTGTCATTGTTGCGAATTACCAAAAATCCATTGGTCACACATGAAGCAACCTTTCGAGAGATTTAGTCGAGTTCTGTATAGAGGTCCTAATACAAAAGCCTTGTGTATAATATATTGTCGGAGAGAGGAAGAAATCTAAACGACTTTTCCATATACACTGGAAAATAGGAGAGCACAGCATACGGGAAATTTCTGGAATACAATACAGAGAAAGACTTTCTATTCATCGTGTGTGTGTGTGTATAAAAGTAAAGAGTAAATTGGAAAGGCAACCGTGTAGCATTCCAACGTGTCATCGCATCTTTTCTTTTTTGCACATCCATTGACTACTACTCTACTCTGGTTTGTTCTAATGCTTAGGCCTTCCACACACACACACACACACACACACACACACACACACATGATATTCCATATAGTACCATCCCCATTCTGTAGATTTTTTCTACCAAAAGCATTCACGAAAGAATTCTCGTACTTGTCATAAAGATAGAATGATATTCTCCTTGAGAGAAGCGATTTGTAGAAAAATTGCCCAACTCGCTCACTCTCTCCTGTTCCACTACACACCTTCCAATATTGGACTTGAGGGATTGCAAAAAATCCTTTCTTTTCTTATACTTTATTTCTTTCTCTTTCTTTTCATTTTCTACGAAAAAACATTTCAACTCCAGAGGAAGATAGAGTGGAGGCGGAAAGAATACGAAAAGGTCTTCTTTGTGAAGTTGGAGAAAGAAATGGGGAAAATATAATACTTCCTTCCATTGCTAAATAACAAACTTTACTTGGGGATCTTGTAAAAAACGGGACTAGTTGCAGAGTTGCAGAGAGTCCACATGGACGAGGGTTTTACACTTTGTATGTATTGTGTGTATATTTCCAAGAGGCAAAGTACGCGAAACCCGTAGGAGGATAAGTTCCTTTCACAAAACTTTGTAGCACACTTTTCCACGAAACTCTCGAAGATTTAAATGTACAAAACAACTTTTTTCAGACTGAAATACATTTAAATAAATTTACCTGCACTGGATTTATCAGTTCATTTCGAGGGTTGAATCTACGGAGAGGGAATTATGCTGAAAGACGCATGAAGTTGGGAAATATTTTTCCGAAGGAATACATCAGAATTCAGAATTGATTCGAGGAAGAAGCAGTATGGTGTCATGTCGTGTCTTGTCGCTATTTCTTCAAGAAGAGAAAGACAATGACAGATGCAAAATCCATGTCTTACGTCCCACAGTCCATACAACCTACGAATAAAACCTTTCCTGAGAGAGACAGCTTACCCCGGCATTCTAGATTCTAACATTATGAACCTAATTCTCATGCAACTACACTAAATTGAATACATATCTTTCCTCTGTCTCCCTAAGTGTCTCCTTCTAATGGTCTTATGACATAAAACTACAACTATCGTGCATCCTAGGTATGAACACAATAACGCTGTTTGTTTTAGTCGAATCGAACGAGAGAGTTCTCAAACTCTCAAGACAAATGTACATACTTTGCTTGCGCACAGTCGCCTGTCAGTTTCGAAATTTTAAAACTTTACTGGTCCTTCACGTGCTTCAGTCTATCAGTGGCTGCGACACACAACTATGTGTGGGCTTTAGGTTGGCGTGGCAGACAGAAAAATCCATCTCTGTGACCTGCGAGCGAATCAACTTGAGAGAACAAAGAGTATTTTACACGTTCAGAGAGTTCTGGAAGAGTAAAAATATAATCCTGTAGATGAAATAAATACTTTCCTGCTGGCCTGTTTGTAGGAGAATGGCCTTTCTGCTAACTTGGGTTGTTGGAAATGTTAGAATTCTACTGAACCAAATGAAACCAGTATGGCATGACTATGGCAGTTGGCTGGCAGGTAGGATTTTCTACTTAAAATTGGACACCCGTAGAAGTAGATTTTTTGAGTTTCTCGGCACAAGAGAGTCTTATCCTCGGACTGGAAATGTATCCTGGTGGAAGGTGAACATCATACGATGTTAGAAGAAGCATGTCTCCCTATGCGAAGTAGGTTATTCCTGGTGAGAGTAAAATGCAGCAACTACAGCATGTTCGTGGTATAATGGCATTACTAGCAAAAGAAGTATACACACTACTCACTCAGCCTTTGCTGCTGCTGCTGCTGGTTGGTGGTATTGGATCGATGGAAGGTAAAAGCCAAGTGAGAGCTCCTCAGGTCTGCACAGCTAAGCTTAAAGCAGAAGCAATAGTACCATTCGGTGTACAAAATGAAGAACCAAGGGAAGTATATAGAAAAAGAACCATCCGACCTTGAGTAATGACGTTGGTTGTTGGTGGTATGAAATGGAGAGAAAGGCAGAGAGAGTGAAAAAAACTTTTATCCGAATTTCGGTTTCATTTCGTTTCCCTGCCCGGAACTTCACAGGTATTAGGACCACACCATTCAACTGGGATTTTTAATATAATAGCAGGTGTCTGCTGTGCCGTAGCTCTTTACTTGGTCATGCAAAATATGCTTTTCTCTCTCTCTACTGCTGGACTCATGAGGAGAAAAGTACGCATCGTGACTGCTCTCTAATTACCTTTACATTCCATGTTACAACCAAGACTTCCCACCGTTTGATTAAAAGCCGGTTTCAAAAAAGGAAACGTGGAGTAACTAATTGGCATAGGGGAAAAGTATGGAAGGGAAGAATTAAAGTGAGAAACGAATAAAAGAAACTCTTCTACGGAGAGAAACAGAAGATTGCTGTTGCCGAAGAACACATTCGTGTAATTTATTTCTGTGGATTTTTCTCCAATAAATTAAATTCACGTTGCACGTAGGCTGTTCTTCGTAGCATGAGGAGAAGAAGAAGAAGAAGAAGAAGGAGAGTGGCTGAGCGAGATGTTCTCAGCACAGTGTGAACAACTTTATCTATTAAAGGAATGGATGACAAAGTAGTGTTAATGCATGCCAAAGGAAGAACTAGATGTGAAATAAATATCTGTTAAAATAAGAGAATTATGTTTCGGTACTTAAATGGTAGTGCGAATGGAGCGGTCTCGGCGGTATGGCGTGGGTTGTTGTAGCTTACTACGGTCATGAGACTCTCATCTCTCCTAAGACGAAGACTCTCTCTATATTATTATTATGTATCACTCTAACGTGATAGACTAGACGAAAACCTAGTTTTATGTTTTTATTGTGCGAAATAATTCGAAAGTCTGCTCGACAGTCCAGTCTTCTCTCCTTTCGTATCATTAAAAAATACTTTGGATCAAAGTGATAGCAATCCTGCCCCATTTGTCTCTCACCACTCATTTCATTAACATCAAAAGGATTTATACATTTTCTTGGCAGATGGACTGTGTGTGTGAGAGTATGCGAGTGTGAGAGACAGACGACTGAGATGATGATAAATTAACTCTGAGCTTTTATCATTCCCACATCTCACACTGTTCACTCGTATGAATGAATTCGAGATCATTTCATACCTTTTCCAACTTTGACCTCAAAAAGTTAATAAGTAAGCAAGACAAGAGTTATGTAGTCTAATGCTACACACGAACATTATTCAATCTTCTTCTTTACCAAGAAGACTATACACTTTTTCAAGACTGAAGGGGAAGAGAGGGAGAGAGAAGCTGAAGTTTCAGCAGTTCCTTGAAGTTCGGTCTTCGACTGAACTATCGAGGAGAGGAGCAGTAGTCGTGTTATTCCATATAGGATTTGGAGAGAGAGTGAGAGTGGGAAGGAGAAATAATACAAATTTAGTGCAGCCTGAAAAGACCTTTATGTGGTTCTTCCACACATTTTTCACTCAAATTCAATTTGAGCCTGGAATGGAAAGCAAGCAAACTATCGGCTTTTTGGGCTCGTGAAAAAGTTAAATACAGCTTTAGGATGAACAATGTTTGTGCTGACGCAGAAAGATGTAGAGAGAGAGAGAGACTTCCACTTCCAATCTATTCAAAAGACAGGGAAAGTACTTTGCATTTTCCTGTTTGAAACCCACTTTTTGTGAGAAAGTTGGGAAGAAGTAGAGACAGCAATGGAGTAGTACAGCAAGTATTTTGGCTTAGGAAATGTCTAATTTTACTCGAAGAATTCATCTTTTGTACTTTCCCATGCCTAGACCAGCCAAGGCACTGCACTCGCATGGGCTACACGAGCTAAGGGAGGAAGAAAGCTAAGTAAAAGTAACTAACTTAGTCGTAGAAATGCTGTAATATACGTGCAGTAAAAGGAAGGGGAAGAGTTTACTTCTCGTCTCCCTCCACACAGTTTCTCATGCTGGTCGTCCAAGAAGAAGTCTTTCCGTTCCATTTCTACAGCCAGCCAGCCAGCCAGTTCTCGAATGAAAATAAGAATTTAAGATCCACCAAGGGAAATAGGAATTAATCTATGTGAACAAAATACCTTTCTTTCTCTAGAGTGTTGAGCTCTGTCAGCGTTTGGGCTTCCTTATTGAATCTGTCGTAAAATTGAAGAAGAGAGATTTCTCCGAATTCCTAAATTACTTACTCGCTAAGTCAACTCTTCTTCTCCGGACTTAGTCAGCATCTCTGTCTCTGTCTCTGTCTCTGTCTCTCTCTCATCTGCGCTTCTTAACCACGAGAGACCCTACAGACAGAGGACCTACGATAGTAATAGCTGACTAGAGAAATACTGTTAGGTATACACGTTTATATATGTGGGAGAAAGCACCTAAGATTTGTGTGCTCTACTTTCTAAAGTATAGTATTATTAACAACGTAGCAGTAGAGAGCAGAGAGTACTTTCACTACTTTAGGGATGAGTTGAGCTGACGACGACTTGGCTAATTAGTTTTACCTTAGGGAACTTTCTCCTGCTAGACTTAAGTTGGTCGACGCTTTGGCCCTATTTCTACTTATTTGTATGCATAGAAGAAAGGAACGGTTCATGTGTATAATTATACTTATGTACATCCTGTGTGACACTGATAACTCCCTTAGTTCCATAAATGATGACTGAACCAGTGAGCAGGTTAGGAGTGGAAATTAAACTGTCTTTCCACCACTACACACACACTGAGCTCTGCTTTGATACGATGAGACAACCACAGGCAGAGAGGAACTTAACTTACAATATTCTGGCTGGCATGCAGAAGAAGGCAGAGCAGCAGAGCCTCGCTGGTCGGGTGAATGAAATCAGCAAAATTATAGACAAGGGACTGAGAGAGACACGATAAATTAATAGTCATATTGAACGACATAGATAATCCAATGGAAATGTTATTATTACTTCACTGTGGAAGACATTTAAGATTTACTTGTGTGCCAGCTCCACTCCACACAGTAGTGACTTCACTCTAGTAGTGAGTATATATATATATGTGTGATATACACATATCTCTCTTTGGTGCACCAGTGGTTTATAGTCCATAAGAAGTTAGCATAAAGTAGACGAGTTAGATGATGAATAATAAAACGAATGAACTTTGAGTCAGACTGCCTAAAAACCTGCCTAAAGCAAAAGCGAAATTCATATCGATCCATTAGAATGAATGTTGAGTCTCTCTGCTTTAGTCTGATTATGACTTAGACGTTAGCTCACCAAGAAGTTTGTAAGTTTCTTACTCATCATCATCCTGCTTCCCCTGCTTCTGTCATTTCTTCATCAATGTGTGGTGAATTAAATAGAGGAAATGGGACCAGAGAGAGAATTGTGTACATCACAGATATTAGATGAGTTGAAGTGTGTGTAGTTATTAGTAGTTAGTTAGTTAGCAGTTCCATAGTGTTTGTTAGTGATATTAGGTTAGATGGAAAATAACCAGTCTGAGAGCACAAATGAAATTCATTATTTTATCATTATTTTCCTTGATGAATATAAGTGTTAATGGTTCTTCATTTAAGGTCTTTGACCACCACTTCGCACTACCATCCCATCATCGTCATTGAATTATTGGCGACATGCATTTTGCACTCCCTGCCTGTGTCTCTAACTGTCTATTCAGCTTGCTGTGTGTAGTAACAAGAGCTTGTCAATTGCAATCGTCTGTATTTATTGGCTCAGTGTCTGTGCTGGTGAGTTTGTTGATGATTAGCCGATAATAATAAGACTACGACTACACTAAGCTCCTGGCTGTGAAATTACTAGTAGTTAGTAGGAGTTTGTAATTTTGCAAAGTATCTTCGTTTTATTGCAAATTCGTCTGACCAATTTCACAATACTAAACTTTATGGGTAGACGAGTAGTGCTGTGGATTGTGGATCCATAATTCAAAGAGGAAGTTTTTCATATTCTGGTCTGAGCTGTTTAAAATTAAACACAGCGATTATATCTATTACGAACGATATAAAATATCGCAATGAATATTACTACTATGATGGAATGGAGGAAACTTATATAGTTGAATATTGGAATTGTTGTTTACTGTGGCTTTATTATGGTTGATGGTAGTGTGTGAGAAATATTATATGAAAGTCAAATAGAGAACGTGATCGTATCC
>JAQGAD010002660.1:0-12675 GCA_034696625.1 Isotomurus palustris
GAAAGTTGCCAACAAACAACCAAAAAGTGCTAATTTAAATCGCCATGGAATGAGAGACCTTTTTTTTCGTGCCAAGCACTCAATTGTTAAAATGAGATCATGAAACTAATAAATTGCTCGTAATTATTGTTAACAAAAGTTTGCTCCACATTGTTTTTCTTGACTAAAGTGTGCATCATCGATTTGAATTAGTTCTGTGTCAATAAGTAATTAACATTTACTTCTATCGATGAAAATTTCTTCGGCATAAACTGTTAATCATTTAGCAATCCTTTCAACATTATAGTTAACTTGCATTGCATGGAATCGACCTTGGAATGCGAGTGTAAATAAATCAATTTATTCCTGACTCCCAGACGAGATCACCCAATTAATATTTTTCTATCTCCAAGTGTCTCAATGAAAAACCAAGTGAGTAATTTCGCAGCTCTCAGTTTGATCCTTTTGTGCTAGTTTAGATTCACTTGTCTGCAGCTGCTTTTCCAACTCAATACCACGTGCTTGAGATTCAAATTTATTTCTTATAATTTTGCTGCGTATGGAAATTTTGTTGACATTATTTCCACCGTATGTTTCTCAGTCTTCACTCAACCTCTGAATAAAATTGTCTAAATCTTCCTAAACACACGCACAAGAGGAAAGCTAATTAGCGAAACAGTGTCAGGCATCCGGTTCTGAAAGTAAAGTAACTCAAAGTAAAGGAGTTGGAAGTAAAGAATTGAAAGTCAAGGGAATTCAAGGTAATGTGGAATTCATAGTAACGGAATCCAAACTAATGGAGTTCTAAGCAAAATATGAAATAACCCAAGAGCTGGGTCTACTTAAGGTATTATGGGACCTATACTGTAGTGGTAATTGTAAATTCTTTTATTGTAAACAGTAGTATTAAACATAAAATGTTAATTTAAATTCAATGCATATTTTCATCGCTATTCTGTCATGGCTAAGTATATTAAATTGAGTAAATTAAACCGACACACAATAATTAGACTAGCCTAAATGGCTTCATTCACTGAGTAAGTGTTTAATACAAGTTTATTAGACTTAATTAAACTGCTCATCATTCAGTGAATTGTCCTTAAAGAAAAAGTGAAAAATATTTAAAATGGAAGGTGCGAAGAGAGAGTAAACATGAGAAACATTTATTAGGCAACATCTTATTTCATGTAGCAAGTCAGCAATTAATTTTGTGCGTACTTGTTTTGCTGGTATTAATATTATCATACTAACCTATCACTAAATACCAATGAAAACATTCGTCATAGTTTAGACTAACACTTTGTATTGATACTCCTGTTTTATGATGCAATGAAGGGCAATTGACACCAGATATCACCAAACTACATGTGCGAATATTTTACTAGACTCAAATCATGTGTCACTTAATATTTGACTTTGAGCTCCACTACCTTGAAATCCACTTTAGTTCGAATTCCCTTCACATCCAATTGCTGTATCGTCAATTCAATCGGGAAGTTTTTGTTAAAGGAAGAATTTGCAAATACAGAATTTCCGGCAGAATTCATTAGTTTCCTTGATAACGTCATCAAAAATAAATGTGACCTTAAAATTAGCGCCTGCTTTTTCTTATATTAGCTTTCGAATTTTATGAGTTGAATTGGGGAATAATTTTGGGAAGAATGGAATTAATATTGAAGCGGAATAATAGGTCTATGTATTTATTCAGATTGAAGTGTTTGTGTTCGGAGCTAGTTCACAAGTGGAATTCTTTAATATATCATACATACAGACGAGCATACGCTAATTAGATATAGTTAGAGGAGAGTGATACTTAAGACAAAGGAGTACAGTACTTGAGCGTGGGAATACAAAGCATATTGTATTGTCATTCCCACGGCTATAACTCGAAAGAAGGATGAGCATAGAAGGAATTAATTAACCTAGTTAATTAATTCCCTCACATTAGATAGGACGATCACCAATTGACCTCGTGATGAGTGGTTACAAAAGACTTGTGTGTGCGAGAAAAAGACTAACCTCAGCACACAGAGTAAAAATGAAAAATAAAATGAATGGTATGAAATGAATGGTATGTTATTACATTCTTTCCAGTCATTTGGGGGTTTAGAATGAACAATCACTACAAAATCTTGAAAATCGAAGGCCGGCGTAGACAAATGTTCTCAGCGAAGGAGAATTAAGGGTATGTAATTTGCTTCATTTGGCAAAATTAATATTAATTTACTTTTAACCGATATGAAAACTAGGCCAAATTATTAAGAATTTCCACTGGCACGGTCACACGGTGTCAGCTGTGGGATCCGACTAAATAATCAGATTTCGAACACTAATTTTAATTTTAGGCGTTTATCAGTCAGAGATGGACTGCAAAAGTTTTAAGTGAAAATGGAGTAGTGGAATTAAGTGAGTAGCAAATGTGTTTTTAATAAGGAAGCGGACATTCTGGAAAAAAATTTCGGTATCAAAGACAATGCTTTATAGAATTTAAACTATCAGTTAGTTAATCATAAATGGGTGAACTTTTAGATCAGTCAATTTGGGCTTATAAGATTAGTTTGATGTCTGTGTGTCTGTCTGTGCGTTGTACGGACGATAACTCATGAACGGTTCAACTTATCTGGCCAAAAGTTTGTACACACACGCCTTGGACAAATAGAAAGGTCGTATCAAGCTCTCGGAGGCAATCGGTTGGCCCTGTGACCAGTGGGGGTCAATCGTGTGTGACCCGAGGGGGTCTTTTACTTCCAATTAGCCGATTTGAATAGTTTTATAAAGAATTCTAGAATGATTCCAGGAATGAAAAGTAAATTTGGCTTGTTTGAGATAATTGGCCTAGTAAGAGACCAGTGGGGGTCAAAACTGTTTTACCCGGACCAATATTTTGCTTCCAATTAATCTATTTTATTATTAAACCATCTATTCATAAAATGTCACACACTATGAAACTGTATGACCCAATCCTGCCCCCAGGTGACCGGTGTTGGTCAACTGTGTGCAATTCGATAGATCCAAAATAGTCATTTTCAAAACCTTTCATTAATTGTTTGACCGATTGTGCCTACCAATTAATCAGTCTGCTTAACAATCAACGATAATTTAATGAAGATTTTCGTTATAACCACACCAAACTTAGTGCAGGGGATAATTAAATGGCTATTGCGTTAACTAGAGCTTTAATTAAGCAAAAGACAGTTCGTCACTAACGGCCTTAAGATCTCAAACTTATTCTAATGCCTCCTGTCTGTATTGCTTTTCTTATTTCATCGCCATCCACCAGTTGCTAATTAACTAATTAATTAGTTACTGCAACTGAACTGCAACTAAAAAACATGCCAATTAAGTCTCATCAGAAATCTTGTGGGCAGAATCTTGTGGCTGGCAGATACTGTGTTGGTGAGAACACGGGGGAAGGTGAGACTTCAATTGGATTGTAACTTTCACATCAGCTAAGGAAAACTTAATTGTTGAGAATTTTTACGAATAACATTATGCAAATAATAAAACCCATTCTAGCGGGGAACCAAAATCCCATTAAGAGTGTGCCTGGTCCTTTAACAAACTGCAAATCTTGAATCGGAGCTTGAAACATCAAACGACAATCGCATAGATAAAAAGAACATCCCACGTGGCTGCAGTAGTGAGATACGAAAAAGACGAAGCGAATGTGAAGAGTGGCTGTGGAGATTTTCACACGCAACGACACCTGCTCCTCCCCCTCCACACCTTCCCACCGAAGAAAAGAGCCCCCCACCCGTCCCTTCTCCCGTTTCCTACGCCACTCAGCCTCAAACGACCTGCTGCGACCCTCTTCTTGTTCTTCTTGTTCACTCTTGAGGAATCTAAATTAACTGTTCGCTTGTTGCTTGTAGCCCAAGTGTACGAGAACTCTCCTGTGGCCACAGTGGCCAACGGAGGACCTTCAGTTTCTCCGCCCCTGTGAGCTGCTCCTCACCACCATGGCTACGCCCCTGGATTAGGAGGTCCTCCAGTGTCGCACCACCACAAAGGCTACCAGGCTTACCCCCAAGTGGTAAGTTACGACTTCCACATCCTCCAGTGACTTGTGAATATCTGAGTGACTTTTGAAACACATGTGTGTCACTTTGTGTAGACTCCGGGGTCATCAGAGGCGTACCATGGAGGAGTGACGTGCTACTCTCCGCAGACGCAGCTGCAGGCCGAAGTCTGTCTCCAATTGGTCGAGCCACCCGAAAAGCCGAAGGCCACCGCGCAACAGTTCCACGTGACACACCCACAGCAACAACTCACTGAAAAACGAATCTGAACTTGCACACCGATCAAAGTTAAGCAACCCGGTTTTTGGGTCTGAGCTGCAGGAAAGCTGGTCAGCACAAATGGAGGAGATGAGTTTCCGACGGAGGCGAACCAATCTGAGAAAACGTCGACTTTGAAGGCGAATTGGAAAGGCAAGGGGGAGTCAACTCTACCCAAGAAAGTGTTGACAAATTCGACGCTGTTGTTGAAATCCCCACCTCCTGTGACGAAGACAGTGGTAGAACGAAGTAAAAATCGAAGAAGGTAGCGAGTTCTTACGGAGTGAAGTAAATGAGAAAAGTAGTTTAATTGAGAAATATTTATTGATTAATTAAGGTTGTTTAATTGTTACCCACATTTCTCATCCTCCGCCCCTTTGACCGTTGACACTCACAGATTAATTGAATTATCATGATTGACTAATTAATTAATTAAGGACTTCACTGTGGAATAACCTAAAGTTCAACTTACCTAACCAAACAAATGATTACCTGCTAATTATTAATTAGTAATTAAGATAGCCTGTTAACTGTTGGAGGAATAATAATTCACTTAACTACAAAAAAGAACCTTAATTAGAAATTGAAAGTGAATGTGAAAGAAAGTGTGAGAGTTCGGAAGTTTGAAAATTTCGATTAAATCTGATTAAAGTGTTGATTAATTAATTAATTAACAAGTTAAGATTATGAGCATATCATAGCCTAAAAACTTTGTATTTCTTTTTGCCTTTCACGTAGGACTTTTATTAATTAAATTTAGCAAATTAATCACAAGTTTGTGAATTAATTAATTGATGTTTGATATTTTATTGGTCATCATTAAACTTAAACTGACTCTTCACACGGACTGCTTGCACGTTTTCATTTTAATAATTACAGATATTGTGGTTAGTTAATAAAGTTCGGATTTTGATTGAATTTTAGACAATTTGTTAATTACTGAATATTTCCGACACAACATTAATTAACTCTAAGAGTTATAAATAAGTTATGTGAGAGAACCAAAGAATTAAGATGACTGAACGATTCATTAATCGTGATTTTTCGTTGTGTTCACAACAACAAACAGATATCTGAGAATTTTATTAATTGGCTTATTATGTTAGTTAGAGTATTAGTTAATTTAGGACAACACCAGGCTAACCCCAATTGGCGTTTAGGCTCGCACTATTTCTCCAGCCACTCGTCGTGTCTTTTTTACTTTCATTTCATCAATATCCATCACCCACTTCGTTGTTAATTTTTTAGTTGTAAAGTTACTGTTGTTAGTCCAACTGACGATTAATTAAATTGATTGATTCAATCCTCCAATTCCTGACATTAGTTTATTCATGTTGGTTGTCATTGAAGGTGTTTCTGGTTCTCAGATTCTTCTACACAATACTTCTATCACAAAGATAATCGTTCTGCTGGTGGCAATAAATATAAGATAAACAGAAAAATCCAACTTGAAATCACCCAGTCACGTTGCCCTATGACATTAACACAGACAAGAAACAGCTAATAAATTCTATAGAATTCAGCGAGGACTTAGATTTGAGGTAAGTAGATGGTTCCCAGAAAAAAAATTATTTGAATTTACCTCGAGAAGCGTCATCCACTTTAGAAATCAACTTGGTGTTCGCTTAGTTTAGTTAGAAGTGTACTCATAATGTATCGAAATACAACATAGATTGTTTAACAAATTCATGATAGGTGTGTTTCCCAAGTATGGTATACTTCGAAGCATCGGGATTAGCTTGTTTAATTCGCTTGATCTAGCAAAATAATTACTGCCAATAAATTAGGACGTAACTTTAGTAGACTGTTTCATTAATGAAAAGGGATTTTTGAGTTATGTGTGTTGGAAATCTTCGACGAATTTTATTTACTCAAGGTGCTGAATAAATGCTTTAATTAATTGTGTTTCCCAACAATTTTCCTTCTCCTACATGTAGAAGACTGTTCATTAATTATTCGAACTTATCGTTAGCATTTGGTTGTAAGTGATCCGTGGTTACTTCAACTGTACTTTTAAAATCGATAATCTGTAAGCTCCTAAATTTCTTGAACGGGAAGAAAATTATCAACAACTCTCCAAACAAATTTGTATCCAATATACTTTTTCGATAGTTCCACAGCTAAACGTGGCCACTGGAAACTGAAGCTTTGGAAACTTCTGATTTATTCTCTCCGCATCTTATTTGTATCTTCTATTCAAGAAAATCATTTCTAAAAGAATGGCAATTCATGGCAGTTTCATCCTGCCTTACTAATTAATGCTCACTTTCGTGCAGCTCCTTTCGCAACGCAAGGTTGCTTCTCACCGACGTACAAGTACAATTGGCTAGATACAAACAGAATAGATACGAGCTAAATATTTAAATTCACTTGCACAGAGAGATAATAATAATGTTTATTATTATCATTCAGTGAAAAATCTCCCAAGGGAGTCGTTAAATCTTATGATCAGATTTTAGGCATAAAATAAGTACGCACAGTATAAATAGTAATAAATGAATTGATATTAGCACACAGCAAGTGAGTACTTGGGTCTTGGGTGAGAGCAATACGGTAGATAATAGAAACTTGTCAGCTAATTTAACATCCACTCCTCACCATCACTCCTTCTCGTCACGCAATTTGCACTGCTTCGACATCTACCCGACCTCAAGCTAAACGCATCTAAGAATATTTACTGGTGAAATGATATGAAGCTGAGTGTAATGAAGATTAAGCGCAGTTGTTGCTAAATGATTTCGGTACACATTTATTCTTCGTCTTTTTCGTGGAATAATTGAGCTGAATAAATAAAACAACAAACCATTCAGATTGTCTGGGAACACTTTCTCCTGCTTTCCAACTGACATTTGCAGGTAGAGACAGTTTGCAGAATGAGAGAACTCGGGGGAAGGTGCGACTTCGAACAGATTTTAACACTGAGAAAAGCACAAGAAACCTCAACTGCTGAGAATCTCAAAGAATGACGTCATTAAAGGAATAAAACCAGTTCTTAGTGACTAGATGACTTCTCCCGTTTATTTGTACTAACCCAATCAAGGGGGGGGGGCGAGGAAGACTCTCTCTTAGATACGTGTCTCCCTTTGCTTCCTCCCTCCATCCAGCTCCACCCCCTTCGGCCACACTCCCTTCAACCAGCCACTACACACATCTTCGTGTCCACTGTCCACGGTGTGGGTTTAATTGTGAAAAATGTCACGTAACATTGACGAAGATACTTAAGACTTTGTTGGACATCGTGATGAAAAAATCGAGTCCGAGGTTGCAATTGAGGCCCAGGGGAGTAATAGTTCGCAGAATTTTTCCGAAGATGTTTTAGACACCGTGGGGAGTTAATTATCCACTGACTCCCTAGCGTCACCAAAGGTCAACCATTGGAACATTTCCATTTTTACTGCGACAACTTTTTACTTCTGGAAACAAAACAAACCGCGATACACATGCACAATTAGAGTATCAGTACTTTTTCACATCGTTGCAAATTTTAAATACGCAAATCCATAATAGACAAGAAGATCGAAGATTGTTGCAAAATGGCGAAAGTAGCAAGTTTTTTTATCATCTAAAACTCTCACACGATACAAATCCTTTTATATATTTCTGTGACACTAATTAACGTCACATGTGGTTTCTCATTCTGAAAATTAATATTTACATTTAAAATGAAATCTGCAATCGAGTTAAAAAGCAATTATATTAAATATATACTAAAAATCCTCATGTTATTCGTCATAAAATATATCGTCATGTGGTTCTTTATATCTGCTAGTATATCTCCATTCTGAATGGATTACACGGAAAATATAATGTAATTAAGATGATTAAATGAATATCTAATTTACGGAATGGGGTTTCAGTTTCGGTTTCAGCCTAGAATCCATCATTTACATTAGCTTATGTACAACTCAAATAATTCAAGGCTCGTTTTCATGATAAAAAGTGTTTTCATGTATTTTATTATAATTCTGAACTTCAAGGTTAATACATGAATACATTAAATAGAGATTCTCATTTCATGAACGGGTATGAGGAGGTAATTTACTCTTGACCACAACGTGCAACGCTATTTAGCACAAGTGAGACAGCATTCCTTTTCCAATCCACAAAGTGGATTGTGTTTATCACTGAATTTTTCGGGATAATGGAAACCTGCTGATAATCTGATACCCCGTGGATCACAAGCAGTATACTTCTGTATAGTATGAGGAACAATACATCCAGCAGTTGGTCAGAACAATTAGGAAAACGCAATTTTAATTACAGACTTAACAAGTCATTAGTATATCTAAAAACACTTTTGATGTATTGAAAACTATGACTAGTATTTGACGCTGCTGGGGGTTTTTGCTCGATATAAATGTGATTTTAATATGTGTTCCAGTTTCGAAAAGCAGAATTTTTAGATGTCAACTCAATCATTCCCTTATTCATTTTTCACAAGATTTTACATCCAATTTCTTGTCGTTTGCGAGCGTTGATTCCATCGAATATGTTCCCTGTTTTTCTGATCCTTCTATGAAACAAAATCCTTAACGTTTGCTTACTACACGATCTAAACTTCTTGCTATGACAATACAATCTTATCACCGCATCTGCATTTTTGCTGAATTTGCATTTACTTAAAAGGTTTTTAAACCTGTGGTAAATTGATATTTCCCATAAAGTAAACACAAGAGTTGCAAGTACTAATGAGCCAAGCCAAACAATAAAGATCGGAGTTAAGTTTTTCAATGATATTAGAACATTGGCCTCGGAGTCGTGAAAAGCGTTTTTCTTCACCTGTAAACCTAAATGGAAGTCATGAAATTGTCGCCAGAAATGAATTGTCCCAGTTTCAAAAGCCTTTCTGATAAAACTACCGACATCTTCGTACAAAAATACATCTGCACGTATCATGCCGAAACACGGGTCTGAGGATTTCAAGGTGGTAAAACAAGATACAGTGTTGTTTGCAAAATTCATGGCGCGTTGAGCCTGGATGTTAGCTAAACCTCGGGTTGTTATTGCAACTTCGGCGTATTTTAAGGTAGGGTTACTTCCATAAAACCAAAAGAATGAACTTTGCGCGTAGAAAATGGATTTTCTTTTGTTTAAAATATAGTTAATGGACGCCGAATACTCTGTAAAATTATACGATAGATTGCGATAGTTTGTTTGCGCAGTTGCATCAATACTAATCAAAAACGTATATCCTAGTTCCATAAGCTTCTGATATGACTCTACTATTTTAGGCTTTGTAGGTGCAATAAGTTCACTTGTGATTAGGTTCTCGTACAAAGAAGTGTAAACTAACGCTGTTACGCTGCACAAAAGCAATATAAAATTCCTTGAATTGCCGTCCTGGCGCAAAATCACCCTGAAAGTCTCAAACAGGGAAAAAAACCACACAAAAAGTCTATTGTGTAGGTTTTCTGGATAGGAAAAAAGAATACATGTCGCCATAAGTAACATGCAGGCTACAAGTGAAGTCCAGACTTTCCACTGAAACGGACTCCACCAAGCAGGGAAAGATATTTGTGTAGGTGGCTTTGCTTCAAAGTCACAGTACACCCAGAATATCTCATACGACGAGAGGAAATTAATATTTTGATACGTTTGAACTAGACTTTCCGGAAATGAAAAATAAAAATTGTTCAGGTATAAAAGTCCAACGAATTCGTACCGAATTTCTCCAAATTTGTATGGAGTGTTTCTGTAAAGCCCTACTAACGTAAAGTTTAGAGTGTTAAACATATTCAGAAGCAAATCTTCATCATACGCACATTCGGAATTGAGTAATTGCCTGAAATCACACTGACGTGTCCACAGCGGATCGTAACACTGGAGTCTCTTTGGAGATGAATCAGAATTTGCTTTGTTTAACTGAACTTCGTTTTGTAAATAGCCACTTACAACAGCCATTTTTGTTGCAACGAATTTTCCACTCTGCTTCAGGTAGTCGAGCTGCTTTCTACGGAATATTGTAGAATTAGTTTGGAGGTTGTACATGAATTCTTCACATTCCCGACAAACTATTGTGTTGGGAAAGAATGAAGCCTCTGGCATATTCGCGTCATGTAGAAAAAATTCAAAAGTTAAACTCTGTAAGTATGACTGTTCAAAGTCAGTTTGATTAATTGGATCGAAATGGACCAATATGAATATATTGTGAGTTCCTCGATTTCTCATTTGGAACAATGAAAGCATAAAAGCCCAGAGATACACAGGGCGGTAAAGCTCCCTAGCACCTGGGTGCTCAATTACTACCTGGATTGAACATTGTTCGAAGAAGTCATATCGAGGGTAGAGCTCGGGTAATTGAAGTCCGGTTTTGTTTTCTTGTGGGAAATTAATTGTGAACAGAACATTTTTTCTGTTATTATAAACAAATAAATCACGAACACTTAAGGTTGACGGGTCGTTCATATAATGGAAAAGATGAACTGTACACATCTTTCCGGGTAAAACCTCTAGAGTATATTGCGGTTTGTTAGCTTCGTCGCATCGAAGCAAATTCTCCCGTCCTATGCACCAGACAGCTCTGATCGTGTAAAGTAAAGTACCAAAAATCATCGAGAGAAAATTTATTGGAATCATTTTGGTTTTTAAGTTCAAGTTAAAAAATGAATTTTAGATGCTGAAGGAATTTCATCGGCGATATCAACAGTTTTGTTTGAGAAAAACTTTTTTTCATAAATGGTCAACTGTGCTGCCTAATAATGACTTCTGAAGTGAATATTGAAGCAATCAAAGAAAGTCAACGGTGGAGTGCCATCCTTAGCTTAAGTAATTTTATGACGCACTGATCAGTCAATATGAATATTACTTGGCTTCTTTTTAATTAGAAGGAAAGCCATTTATGAATACATTTGTAGGATTAAAATTTTTTGCTTGTTCATGATCAAAACAGGTATTGAGTCTTGCTAAAATGGATAATGGATTATTTTCCTAAGCTCTTCTTTAATCATCAAAGTGAACAGCATCTGACTAAAACAGTGGGGATCACGGCAGAGCAAACTTTATGCGACCCCACCAAAAACTAACTGCAAGACGGGAAACGAGAAGCTATTAAATATAAAAAACCAACCTTGCATAAGAAACTAAATATATAAGAATGTAGTTCAACGCTGCCCTACTGCTTTTAATAGCTTAAAATATTTATCGCATGTCAGTATCCTCTTTACAATCCGCGCCACGAAAGATTGAAATAGTTTAACCAAACGAGTTCACAAATTACACGATATTTGTAAAACTTGGAAAGAATTGTTGGATGAATAGGAAACGGGAACAAGTTAGTCAGAGTAAGCTTCTAAAGTAATATTTTGGGGTTTAACTTTTAGGAAACACGATTTGGATCAACTTGAGAGAACAACTTAATGTATTTTGTCTTCAAAAATTACTTACAGTACGCTGAGCCCTGAGGAAATGATTCTAATCTGCTTTACTAGATTTTAAACTGCACACGAAGATTTCTTTGTGTTTTAAGGCTTGCAGCGTTATTAAATTCGATTCAAATGTCCATGCTCAAAGAGAGATAGCTATGAATGTTCAATATGAGGCCAGAGTGTTTGCTTAGTCAGTTCTATGACGTATTTTATGTCCAACATAAATAGCTTTTACTTAGCAAATGAATAGTTTCGTGTTTAGAGAACTCCTTTTTAGCCCAGGAATTTGGGCTTTTAGTAACACGTAATGTGTCCGGCCGTCTGACCGTCTGTCTGTATGTGTGTGTCACGATTTGCTCGAAAACAACTGAAGCTACGGTCATCAAACTTGGCATTGTGTTTGCAAAAGCGATGGCATTGTGTCTTTTAGAAACAGAATTTTGCTATGATCCTTAAGTCACGCGTGGCAAATGCTTAAGTCCCCCCATGCAGAATTAGTAGATTTCGGTTAAGCGAGATATCTCATGTGTTTCACAACCAAATGAGAAAATCTTTGCTGCTGCTAGTAAACAGATTAGTCCTTGTTAATTTCTATGGACTCGCAAGTCTATAATTGACCTTAGAAACTTGACTTAAGTGTGTTTCTAAGAAGCACTGTAAAGTTAGTTCCGAGCAGATTTTCTCGAGTATGCATCCGATTGAGTTGAAATTGTGTACCAATGTACATCGCATGGTTTATTGCGTCTATCAAAAGATGAGCTTGCAACTCACAAGCCCGTTAGAGGTGATTAAGTTTTTACGGTAAATTGTATAGTTTACCTATATTCAGGGTACGAAGTTTACCCCTTACCAACCCTTTTTACCATCACAGTGGTAACAAAAAGTGGTATCAATGTGATTAATGTGATCAATGGTATCAATGCTTAAGGATTGTAAGATGGGCAATAGTTTAGCATTGTAGGATACATTTATCACATTGATCACGTTAATACCCAAATAGTCGTGGTGAAATCAATCGTTACCTAAAAATTCCCCCCCCCCCAATTAATCACGAT
>JAQGAD010002661.1:0-12672 GCA_034696625.1 Isotomurus palustris
AGTACCAAAACTAACCCAATATTTAGTTGACTTCCCCTGCCAACGGTTATCAACCAGTTATGGACAATAGAGCCTTAACGAGAAATCAATCAAATTAGAAAACAGATCATTCTCAGATTGTGTGTGGAAGACACAGCTTCATTATCGTAAGAAGAAGACTGTCTTAAATTATCATTACGGATTAAGAGTTCTAATAAATAAATGAAAAGGTTCCGATTTATGTACTTCGAGGAAAACAACACTTGCCGTGATTTGACCAGCATAACAACCTATCTTGAGTACTGGAGTAAAGTCTCATGCAGAGATGAAACTTAATGAATGTGGATCTCATTTCATTTTTTACAGGATCTAATGCAAACGGCCTTCATGTATAAAATACTTAAGTTAGTCCAACTCTTCCCATAGTCATTGCAAAATATTTTGCAATGACTTCTGCACTTTTAATTGTGATGTGTGCAATCTTTGCATTGATTTATTACATTCACGCAAAGTTTAAGTGGAAGAATGCTCCTCCAGGTAACCAAATAACATTTACTCCAGCAAATCTCTTCTAACTGGCCGAATTAAACGAATCAGTTTGACAGGTCCAAAGGGATTGCCAATCTACTCTGGTGAGAGACAATCCACTAGACAATGGATTCGCGTCTATACTCTCATTTATTCTATTCTATTTCCGAAACCTCTACCCTTGCCGTAAGTTGACCAGCACAACAGCCTTACTAGAGTGCTGGAGTAAATATTCATGTTAAGATACAACTTAATGAATATGGATTTCATTTCATTTTTTGCACGACTTAATGCGTACGGCTTTCATATAAAAAACTGAGTCCAGCTCTGATTACGCCTTCAACTCACAGTTGTGTTTTCATGCTCTAACATAAGCAACAGACGGCTTGGACAACAAACAGTATTCCAGTTTGTTGATCAACATTAATCAGCAGCAGCTCATCCTGTGAATATCATTCAAAACAATTAAGTGCAAATTATTCTACAATGACTTCTACGCTTCTAATTGTTATGTGTTCAATCTTTGCATTCATTTATTACATTCACACAAAGTTTAAGTGGAAGAATGCTCCTCCAGGTAAATAACATTTACTCCAGAAAAGCTCTTCTAACTGGCCGAATTAAAAGAATTAGTTTGACAGGTCCAAAGGGACTGCCAATCTTTGGAAATATTTTCCAGATGAAGAGTTTCATGCATTTAAATCACGTTGAGTGGACCAACAAGTACGGCCCAATTTTCTAGTACAATCTCCTTGGCCAAAGGTTTTCAGTTGATTCTTTTCATTCACGCAGTACTTAAATGAATCAATTAAAATTTAACAAATAAATATTTATGCAGGATGGTTGTAATATCGGATCACAAACTATTGAGAGAAATCTTCAATGAAACCGTCTTTTCTGGAAGAATTGACATGGCTGCTTTTGACTTAAGCAACGATGGATCTGTTCACAGTGTAAATATTACTTACCGCAAAATAAATATTAATTGTCAGAAGTTAGATATTATTGGCACTGATTAAGTAGGTGTAGCAAATGCGACTGGTGAAAGATGGGAAAAAATGCGCCGATTTACTTTACGACAATTGAGGGACTTTGGGAAGGAATTGATTCTCGCGAAAAAGAGTGAATTAATTGAAAACCTGAAGGAAAACGACGGACATTCAGTGACGGTTTAAAACAGAAGCTGTTCATCGCTGTGGTCAACTCTCTTTGGGCAATGCCAACCGGAAGCCGATTCAATCAGAAAGAAGGATACTCGATTAATTGAGATAACCACCAAAGCAAACAAGCTACAAAGTTTTATTCTTGGAATGTGACTTAACTAATGCTAACTGGGGTGCTTTTATTTTCAGAGCTCAAAATGATGTCATTGAGGGTGAAAGTATCGTTTTCATTGCTGCCAGACTGGCCAAGTGATTTCCTAAACTCTTCGGCTACAAAACACTCCGAAATCAATTCGAAGAATTCACCTAATATTTTCGGAAATCAATTAAAAATAATTTTGACACGAGCTCTCCAGAGTGCGTATGGTGAATAACAACAACTTTTATGAATCTTGACATCAACATGGAATTGAAACAACCTCAAACACTCTTTAATCGATGATTCTGTACCTCTCAAAATTCACTTCTACTAAAAAAAGTTCCAAGAGGAAATGGAAGATGCGAAAGTAATCTGCAGAATGTGCTCCATCGCTGACAGGCCAACGTGAATTCAATTTAACAATCGCTTGTGTTTCCAATAACGCTGCTTCTTTCAACAATTTTATTTTCTGATTAACAATCAATTAAGATGCCTTACACGGTAGCAATGACAGCGATTTTATAAGCCACTGGAACTCAATTGCATTCTGCAAGATCTCCAGTTAGGCACTTTCCACCATTCGTATGTCCGTGAGCTCTGCAGCATTCCGAGACAGCTTGGTTTGTAAGGTTGCCTGGTCTGCGACAAACTTCATCGCAATGCGGCATTCTTACTCCAGCTAATGGGATGAAAAAATAATTTTAAATTCAATTTTGAATAAATTGTTGAAAATAATTTCCTTTTTACCTTGAGAGACTGCGACCAGGGCAACAATTAGCAATACGACCAAAGTGGACTTCATTTCGTCTTGTGAGGAATGGAATGTACAAGGAATATTGTGTGTACGAGGTTACGGATTTAGCTATCTTTTATGGAACTTCTCTCGTCTCTTATACCAAAGCTGTACCTATTTTTGTTAGAACCAAAAGTAACTAATAACCTGCTTGCCTGCTTCTTTAATTAGGACATCATATGTGCCTTTCAATTCTGTGAAATCCCAGCAAAATCCAACTTCTCAACACCCTCTATTCCGTTATATTTCAACATCACTATATAGGTAATGATTTTCTTCGTAAAGCTAAGTACTCAGTTTGTCTTTTCATGAGGTTAATTTTTAGCTGTGAAACACGCTTCTTTTTTTAGCGCGCGAAAGTCAGGCGCGAAACAAAAAGCGCGCTAAATGAAATATTTTAGCCGATGATTTCGCTTGCATGTACTCACTTTCTTCCGATTAAAACATATGCAAGATTATATGTGCAATTCCGGACCAAACAACTCATTCCAAGCGTTTCTTGCCATTTTAATAACATGGATTCTGACAGTGATGTTGTCAGTAGCACTCGGCGCATCCGTCAGAAAACAAAGAAAGTTGTAACGGAAAATCTACTGGGTTAATTCTTATCTCACGGAACGGAGTTCTAAGGGACGATTTTTTAAAGATGTAAGTAAATGCAAATAATTCCCACATCTATCATAGATTCATAAAAAACTAACACTCATCTCACTTTAGTTTGAGGACATGAAGCGCGTGCCAAAGGGGCAATGTCAGGGACATCTGTGTTCTTATAATATGGATCCGATAGCTTCCATCAGTGTTCGCCCTAAGTTAACAGTATGCAGCATGCTGATTGCTGTAAACTGCTGTAAAAGCAATCCAGCGCAGCATGCACGAGAGCTGCGTTAATGCTGCAATGCTGCAAACTCTTTTTCAATTATTTAAACGCCTACAAATTAATTTCAGACATTCGGATCTTACTAAACCATTCACTAATGCAGTTTTACCTCAAACAGCATAGTTTCTTCATCTTAATAATCATATTGGCACAAAGTCTGTGATGCTAAATACTGAAAAAGCTGCACATGAAGAACAACTTCGGCTCTGACACAGGTTACTTGTCTGCTAGGTCTGGCGCTGACACGAAGTTATTTGAGTTAACCACAGTTGCAGCGATAATTCCTGCCTGAAATTTAGTTTAAATATTCATCCTATTAGTCGAAGTATTAAGGGGAGTTGACTAGATCTTTACTTCCGGCTTCCGAAGTAAGTTGCGAGCACAACTATCCTCGACTTAACAACTTATCGTCAATCAGTCGGTGCAATGAATTTTTCATCATGAACAGTGAGCTTGTAGTTCTACTAACTCATTTTCTTTCCATCTGAACATTAATTAATATCTTGGGACTTCCTGAAATTTACTGACTTACAGACAATGCTAATTTCTCAACTAGTCGGCCCTGACACGACACAGTAGACCTCAAGTGTAGTCAAATGGAGTATCAGTGTTGTACTGGAACCTTAATTCCTATCAACTTATTACACAAACTATACTTCAACTCAGCAGTTCCTTCTGATTCAAAATATTCAACTTAAATACAAGAAGCAGTTTAAACGAGTGATCTTTTTTAACTGTTTCAAAAGTTTTCTTCTATGTCTTGTAGCAGAAAGGAGGCGTATTATACTCTATGGTTCATTTGCAGCATTAACGCAGTTTGCAGCAGTTTAAACCACTTTACAGCAGTAAACAGCAATAAAGCAATGCAGCACGGATTTTAGGCTGCTTTTTTGCTGAAAAGCGAACACTGGCTTCCATAGATTAGGTTTTTGCTCCACACACCTAGCCAACCTTTTTTCTGTTTTAAGCCTATTTTTAAGCGTTGAACCTTTGAACGCTTTGATGTTGATGACTTTCCTTTTTAAAGTTGGTCGTCAGCAGTAGACAATCGAAAAAATGCATAACAAAATCAGATAAGGCAAGACTGATCACTACTTTATCGAGAGAAGAATAGATATTTCCCACCTTTCGTCAATTTCGCGGCGAAAAAGAAGGGGGTGCTTTTCATGGCACGAGCGACCGAAAACTCAAGTGAAATGAAAAGTTGAAAAGTTCACGAGTGAAACTTAATCTAGTGAGTACAACAAAGTGAAAAATTCTCACTTTTCATTTCACTCTACCCTTTTTACGTGAAAACAGGCAGGTGAATACTTAGCTTAACACCGGAAACCTGTTTGAAAAAGACTTACTCAGAAATGAAAGTCGATTTATGTAATCACACGACGTCACCATTCTCCTAGCTAATTAGAAATACGGTGCAAGTTGTAATTAGTGAATTAACTGACATATTTCTACGTGATTTCAATGCATATTAAAAATAAAACAGCCCTCCGAAATCTTAGAAATAAATATTTTTAATATTGGTTTTACATTGCTTTGAAAGACAATCATCTTTGACTTAATTTTATATTGCATCTGGTGGAAATTTCCATTTTCATTAAAATCAATACTTTGTAAGATTCTCATTCATTGTAGTATATCAATTTTTCTGCTGCTTTGCTTAGCGAAAAATTAATCAAATTAGAAAACAGATCGTCCACAGATTGATTCAGCATCAGCTTTCCTCTTAAAGACAAAGATTTTTCTTAAGAATATTCTTTAATCGACACATGAAACCTAAAATGAAAAGTGCAAAGATGCGATGTGTGGGTACAGCTTGTTGACTTTATCTGAGCTATTCACAAGACAAACAACTAATCAACAGATCGGGTGGAGGTTGATATAATTCTCAAAGTCAAATGTAAGTCATCTCCATAATTTTACACGGTCTCTTAATTGCTAGTTTGCTTGCTTCACTTACAGTTTCAAATTCCGTAAAAGTGTATATATAAAATAGATAGTAAGTAGATTTCTTTTTCTCGTGTACTGACAATCAGAAATATGTTTAATGGAATTGAATGATTTAAGATTTTACAAGCTACTCTGGGGAGAGACAATGCACTAGACAATGGATTCGTGTCTCTACTCTCATTTATTCTATTTCCGAAACCTCTACCCTTGCTGTAAGTTGACCAGCACAACAGCCTTCCTAGAGTGCTGGAGTAAATATTCATGTTAAGATACAACTTAATGAATATGGATTTCATTTCATTTTTTGCACGACTTAATGCGTACGGCTTTCATATAAAAAACTGAGTCCAGCTCTGATTACGCCTTCAACTCACAGTTGTGTTTTCATGCTCTAACATAAGCAACAGACGGCTTGGACAACAAACAGTATTCCAGTTTGTTGATCAACATTATTCAGCAGCAGCTCATCCTGTGAATATCATTCAAAACAATTAAGTGCAAATTATTCTGCAATGACTTCTACGCTTCTAATTGTTGTGTGTTCAATCTTTGCATTGATTTATTACATTCACACAAAGTTCAAGTGGAAGAATGCTCCTCCAGGTAAATAACATTTACTCCAGAAAAGCTCTTCTAACTGGCCGAATTAAACGAATTAGTTTGACAGGTCCAAAGGGACTGCCAATCTTTGGAAATATTTTTCAGATGAAGAGTTTCATGCATTTAAATCACGTTGAGTGGGCCAACAAGTACGGCCCAATTTTTCAGTACAATCTCCTTGGTCAAAGGTTCTTTTCATTCTCACAGTAATTAAATGAATCAATTAAAATTTAACAAATAAATATTTATGCAG
The DNA here is from genome assembly GCA_034696625.1 of Isotomurus palustris. Lineage (NCBI taxonomy): Eukaryota > Metazoa > Arthropoda > Collembola > Entomobryomorpha > Isotomidae > Isotomurus > Isotomurus palustris. The sequence goes on from JAQGAD010002661.1 coordinate 6,286, forward strand.
GATGGTTGTAATATCGGATCACAAACTATTGAGAGAAATCTTCAATGAAACCGTCTTTTCTGGAAGAATTGACATGGCTGCTTTTGACTTAAGCAACGATGGATCTGTCCACGGTATAAAAGAGTGTAAATATTACTTTCCATAATTTTAATTGTCAGAGATTAATTGTCAATCAGAAATGATTAAGTAGGTGTAGCAAATTCAACTGGTGAACGATGGGAACAAATGCGTCGATTTACTCTACGACAACTGAGGGACTTTGGATTTGGGAAGAAATCGATGGAGGAACTGATTCTCGTGGAGGTGAGCGAATTAATTAAAAACCTGAAGGAACACGACGGACAGTCGGTGACGGAAGTCAAAGAGAAGCTGCTCATCGCCGTGGTCAACTCTCTTTGGGCAATCACAACAGGAAACAGATTTAATCAAAAGGGTACTCGATTAATTGAGATGACCACCAAAGCAACAAAGTTAGATTGTCTACAAATATTTATTCTTGTGACTTGCAATAATGTAAACTTGGATGGTTAAATAATCTCAGAGCTCAAAAAGACATCGTTGAAGGCGGAAGTCTCGTTTTCATTGCTCCACGATTGGCAAAATTATTTCCCAAACTGTCAGGTTACAAAACACTTCGCAATCAATTAGAAGAATTCGCAGATTATTTTAGGAAATCAATTAAAGATCATTTTGATACGTACTCTCCAGACTATGCAAGGTGAGTGACGATTATTTTTAATGAACCTTCTGAGTTCTGACCAAAATAAATTGAACTTTTTTGTAGTTTAATTGTCATAAAATATTAAATTAACTGTTGTTAGGGACTTCACGGACATTTTCATTAAAGAAATCAGAGAGGCCAGCCCTGGTACGGAATTTTATGGTGAAACTGGAGGTGAGTTTTAAGACTACAGGCCAAAACGGGTTGAGTGCATTAAATTGTCAATAACCAATTTAGAAGTTTTCGCTCATACTTTAATTGATTTCTGAAGAAAAGAATTTGCTTGCGACTCTTGGAGACTTGTACAACGCTGGAACAGAAACAACGTCAACAACTCTTTCCTGGATGATTCTGTATCTCTCAAAATTCACTTCCATTCAAAAGAAGTTTCAGGAAGAAATTAAAGAAGCGACAGGAAACTGCAGAACTTGTTCTCTAACTGATAGGCCATCGTAAATTCAATTTGATAATCGTTTTTATTTACAGGAACACTTCAATTAATTTGTTTTCTACTTGTCAATTTACTAGGATGCCTTACACGGAAGCAGTGATAGCGGAAACCCTTCGGTTTTCTTCCATTACTCCAGTTGGTGGTCCACACTACTCAACAGCAGGAAAATACTTCAAAGGCTACTGGATTCCTAAAGGAACTACCATCATGGCTAATGAATATTTCATCCACTTCGATCCCAAAATTTGGGGAGACCCGGAAACTTTTCGACCAGAACGGTTTCTCTCAGAAGACGGAAGCAGTTTTAAAAAAAACGAGGCACTCATTCCATTTTCCGTAGGAAGGCGACAATGTTTGGGAGAAACTCTGGCGAGAGACAGTCTCTTCCTCTTCGCCACAAATTTATTCCAACGGTTTGAATTCGAATTCGACACAAATGGACCAGACAATGGATTCGAGTCTCCTGTCTCATTTACTTTGTTTCCCAAACCGTACAATGTCATTGTAAGAGATCGACTCTCTTAAGTCATTACTGCTTAAACTAATGCCTCCTCAAATAAATAAACAAAAATAAAAGCATTTGAAAGCCATTGTACAAGCTCACGCATGTTATTATCTACAATCACAGCATAGCCTTCACAGTACTTCACACTGAATGTATTCCAATTGAATTATAATTATAGTCTCCTCAACACAATCTCCAGTAATGCTCTCTGAGTTTTTGCATGCGGCTTATTAAATACGGCCTTCATCCATAAATAGAAAATAGCTCTGTCATCCACTTCAACTCGCACACATGAATGTCACATGAACAAACAGCCTGGAAAACAAACAAACAGAGTTACACAATCAGTTGGTCAAAATCAGTTCTGATTTAAGAATACATTTTACAGTAAACTCCAAAAGTACAATTGTTATTCCACAATCAACAATGATTTCTGCAGTTCTAATTGTGGGCTGTGCACTTGTTGCATTGATTTATTACATCCACACAAAGTTTAAGTGGGAAAATGCTCCTCCAGGTAACTTTTAGAATCTACACGTTAGTCTTCCGAATGTTATTAATTCCAAAATATTTCTCAATAGGCCCACAAGGACTTCCAATTCTTGGAAACATATTCCAGATCAAGAGATTTGTTCATTTGAGTCATGTTGAATGGGCTAACAAATACGGGCCGATTTTTAAATACAACCTTCTTGGCCAAAGGTATTCATTTCCACCTCGCAATATTTAATATAAATTCAGCGTTTAATATTTCATTAAAATATTCAGGGTGGTTGTAATATCCGATCACAAATTGTTGAGAGAAATCTTCAACGAAACCGTCTTCTCTGGACGAATCAACTTGGCTGCATTTGACTTGAGCAATGATGGATCTGTTCACGGTAAAAATATTTATAATTGTTGGCTATAAAAAGAGATATTAGATATTAAATATTAATAATCAGGTTGTGATCTATAGGCGTTGTCAATTCAACTGGTGAGAGGTGGGAACAAATGCGTCGATTTACTTTAAGACAATTGAGGGACTTTGGATTTGGGAAGAAATCGATGGAGGAACTGATTCTCGTGGAGGTGAGCGAATTAATTGAAAATCTTAAGGAACACGACGGACAGTCTGTGACGGAAGTCAAAGAGAAACTGCTCATCGCCGTGGTCAACTCTCTTTGGGCAATCACAACAGGAAACAGATTTAATCAGAAGGATACTCGATTAATTGAGATGACCACCAAAGCATCAAAGTTAGAAGCCAAAGATTTAACCCTTCTTTGTGCTTCTTTTATATTTATTTCGATTGTTTCCTTATTATCAGATCTCAAAATGAAGTTGTGGAAAATGGAAGTCTCGTTATTGTTGCTCCACGATTTGCAAAGATGTTTCCCAAATGGACAAAATACACACAACTTCGAAATAATCTTGAAGAGTTCGCAGAATATTTTAAAAAGTCAATTAAGGAACATTTCGACACGTACTCTCCTGACTACGCAAGGTGAGCAGTTGCAACTGATTAGTAATTTAAATTTACTTGCTAACGCTGAATTGTTTTGAGAATTTATTCACTATCAAATTTTAGAGACTTCACTGACACTTTCATTAAAGAAATCAAAGACGCCGAACCTGGCTCAGAATTTTTTGGAGAAATTGGAGGTTTGTTCAAACACTCCTAACAAAAATTATAAACAAGCTAGACTTAATATTTAGTTACGAAACCACTTACCTGTGTATACAATTTTATTTAAGAAAAAAATTTACTTGGGACTCTGGGTGACTTGTACAACGCGGGAACTGACACAACTTCCACAACTCTTTCCTGGATGATTTTGTACCTCTCCAAGTTCCCTTCGTGTCAAAAGAAATTTCAAGAGGAAATTGAAAGAGCGACAGGAAACAGCAGACTGTGCTCTGTTGCTGACAGACCTTTGTAAGACGAATTTCTTATCAACAGAGGAATTGTGAATTATTAATTGAGCTAATTAATTTCATATCGGATTAGAATGCCTTACACGGAAGCAGTGATCGCAGAAACCCTTCGGTTTTCTTCCATTGCCCCACAGGGAGTTCCACACTACTCAACAGCAGGAAAAGAGTTCAAAGGCTACTGGATTCCCAAAGGAACTGGCATTATTGCTAATGAATATTTCATCCACTTCGATCCCAAAATTTGGGGAGACCCGGAAACATTTCGACCAGAACGGTTTCTTTCCGAAGACGGGAGCAGTTTCAAGAAACACGAGGCACTAATTCCATTTTCTGTAGGAAGGCGACAATGCTTGGGAGAAACTCTGGCGAGAGACAGTCTCTTCCTCTTCGCCACAAATTTATTCCAACGGTTTGAATTCGAATTCGACACAAATGGACCAGACAATGGATTCGAGTCTCCTGTCTCATTTATTCTTTTTCCCAAACCGTATAACGTCATCATCAAAGACAGACTGTCCTAAATCGTCATCGCCTAGCATGCTTTCTTGCTAATCAATTTTAAATCAGGCTTACGTTACAACAACACCTAAGCTATTTCCAGTTTAATTAGTTTGCACAAGATTACCACACCAATACATCAAGAACCGATTTTAAACGTTAAGACATTCTCATTTAACAAAGTTTCATTAGTTTCGTCTAAATTCGGTTCTGGAATTCTAAATTTAATTCATCAAAGTCTAAATAAGTTTTTATTGACTAGTTAAGTTAAAACCCTCATTACTTGGAAATGTATGGGATTTTTAATAAATGAAAACATCAATATCATTTGAAAGTCGAATATTCCTTGCTAGCCTGACACCTAAACTGAAGGCCAGTCCGCTTTTCCGTGTTTACAAGGAAATAAAAATCATCTTCCGCACTCGTCAATCAGGAAATTATGAAAGTATCCATAAAGTGATTGCCTTCATCGTCAAAAACACAATCTTTCAATCAATCGATCAATAATTTTCGATTCTTACGGATTGTATGTTTTTTGATTTGTTATGAGCAATATCCCTGTCTTTACCTCATCCATTGGTTTTTCTACTATTTTCCCCTACCATTCAAACCGATCACTTTAACACTAGTCCTATAATCTTAAGCATTCCGGTCAGGTTATTTCTGTGCTTCACACTCGTCGTTGAACTTTTAAGGCCGTTTCCATTGACGTTTGGACTCGTCATAATTTTTACATTTTCAATTCAAGGAGTTCTGGACGAACTTAAGCACGCTGAAAAGAAGAAAGTGGTGGATTACATAAACACTCTACACAATGTTGTTGCTTCAGGTCTCCCTTGCTGCGATTTCTTCGGAACAATTTACAGCTTGTCAGGATTGATAGGAACAGTTGTGCTTAATTTTGTGATAGTGAAGATGCTCCACACCTTACCACCAGTGGTACAGTTCGTTCCAATATTAATGCAAGTTTTTATTCAACTTAATATATTCAACACGCTTCCTGCTGCAGTTGAAGTTCATGAAACTTGCATTGAAGCTTTGAAGAAAGCCAAGGGAGAAATTTATTCAAAGTATTTAAGAAGGAAGTTGAGGGCCACAAAACCTCTGGGTCTTCATATCGCTCTCCTTTGGTTTCATTTTTATGACCTAAATCGGGAATTCAAGTCGTTTTATTACAGAGGGATTCTTGATGCTACGATTAATATTTTGATGGGCACGCCCAGTTTCTAGAAATCTCCACGCTCAGTAAAGAATAAAGATGCATCTTCGTGTGCAATAGTGAGGCTTGATTGATATCTAAGCAATGCGACTAAGAAGGGTTTAGTTCAATTGCGATTGCAACTCTTTATAGTGTGTGTCAGACTGTGTCAGCTTAGAAATATCAATTAAATCCGATGGAATAGTTTCGTATCCTTGATTTCGAAAATCTGATTCTCCAGGTTGCATATTTGAAACGAAATTTATACGAAACGAAAGTTTGATTTTGATTTGATGTTTTATTAGCTTCCATATTGTTGTCCGGACTCATCTACCTTAAAGGCCTTAAACCAAAGAACGTGTTACCGTCAATTAACGTAACGCTTGGTAAGTTAACAAACTTATTTAGGCGTATTTGTGATTGTTCTTCAAATTATGCTGATTAATTACAAATTGTTACAGGCCAGAGATTCCTTGGCCCTAGCCTATTTAATCCCTAATTTCCACAAGGCCTAAATACTCGCACCCAGCCTTACTTCTCATAAAGACATGAAGTCAACATTCCCCAAGTCTGCATGGCATATTACAAACATGCCGTTGATGTTGTGAGAGTAGCTAACTGGCTCACATAATTTATAATAGAGCTTGATAATTAGCAACTTAGCTCCTAAAATCCAATCACATCCCAACTAATAAAAAACTGTTCAGATTTTTTAGTTTCTACATAATAATATTAAAATATTTCTGTTGATTTCGAATAATAGAGTTCTACTCTAGCGTGCTCTATTACAATTTGTCTTCCATTAAATAATTCATCCATTAATCATCTATCGATATATCTTTTAGAATTACAGTAAACAAAGTAAGGCAATGCCAATGTTACTTTTTTGCAATCGACCTACTCAGCAACAAAAACCACTCAATAAGATGTTTTGCAAAAATCTACAGTAATTGAAGATAAATACTTCGATTTTTAAGCTTACTTATACGTAACAATATGAAAACACGTATCAGTAGGTAGATCGTTGTTGAGAACAATAAAATAAACTTTTCTGGAGACTCAATCAATTCTACATTTGGTTCCGGGATTCTGAATTA
>JAQGAD010002662.1:0-12671 GCA_034696625.1 Isotomurus palustris
TAAGCCTCTTTGCATTTATTTTTTATTTGCGTCTGCGTCTCCAGATTTGCCTTCAAAACTCTCTCGAGGATTATAACGCAAGAAGAGATGAGCAAAAAACTAAGCCATCAGCTTCGAGTTCCTTTCTGGTTACAATTAAAGAACTCTGAGAATCACAAAGCAGGATGAGTTGCATAATAAATAAAGATGAAAGCAGGACTGCTTAAGTTGCATTTATAATAATAAGAATGAGCGTTGAACTGGAGAAGCGTAAAATCCCAAATTAAGTGGGAGGAGGTAAACGACGATTAATTTATCGCTACTCCCCAAAAAGCTCTCTTTCAAGGAGTCCGCAATTGTTGCCCTTGGGTCTGCCATTTTTTACCCTCCTCAGCTTCTTCGTCGGCTCAAACAACAAATCGTGCTTAGAAATTCATCACAAAAACTAACCTGGCTACTCTCATCTAATCTCACTTTGTACAGAAAAGGAGTGAGTGAGTGACAATGACGCATGTAATCGAGCCTCGCGAACAAAATAACAAGTTACTCGCCTGTTACAACACTACCAACGGAAGGAAACGCCCTGGCTAAATGCGATCTAATCTAAAAGATAGTCAGAGTGACGTCACTCATTCCCCGTGCTTTCATCAATTAGCTAATTAGTAGAACAATTATCTTAATGATACAAACAAGAATCAAAAATCAAGTTCAAATTGTTCCTATTTACAATCAAGTTTATTTTAGGCAGCTAAAGAGAGAGAAAGAAACTAGTTTAATTCAGATTTGAGAATAGAGCTAATAGAAAAAGTTTATTGGTTGGAGCCGTTGGCGGAGGAGGTCTGTCGATGACCGAAGATGCTGCAGAATGATATCACAGATCTCTCTGACTTCATCACCAAAGACAGGTTTACTCTAATTGCTGCTTCTAAGTTCTAAATCTGCTTTTATTATGCGACAATCTACGTCACGAACTCAAGAATCCAATTCCACTGAAGACCACTGACCACGACCACTTTCTGGCGAAATCCAACCTGGATTCCCCAGCTCAGCACCACCACACACAACACAATTCACATTAAGTAGGCAGGCAGGCTGAAGACTGAAGAAGCTTCTTCTCCGAAACCACTTTTTTACTTTTTTGTTCCTCCAACAAACACACACTTACGTCTCCTCAACAGTCTTATGTTCAACATCTTCTTCTTCGTCGTATAAATATCCTCGGCTCCTTCACTCTCCTCACTATTCCCAACTACACTTCAACCCACAAACATCTCATCATCTCATTTTTGACCACTCAACCAACTTTCTCACATTCCCCGCAGACATCCACTGATCCACTAAGATTGTCAAGATACTCAAGATGCAAAGCAAAGCCGCAGTTCTCCTTCTTCTCGTCTGCATGGCCGTCGCGATCTCCGCCTTTCCGCAGTTCTACGGAGGCGGAGGTTACGGTGGGGGTGGGGGCTACGGAGGAGGACGACGGGGTTATGGAGGAGGACACCACCGTGGAGGATACGGAGGAGGCCGAGGTGGAGGAGGAGGATATTACCCGGGAGGAGGATATAGAGGAGGATATCCAGGCGGTGGTTATGGAGGAGGTTACCCAGTTAACAACGGTGGGTACAATCAGTTCAATAATGGAGCCAGTCAATCTACTTCCGTCGCTGGTTCCATTTCCCTTAGTAGCGGTGGCTTAGGTAGAGTAGACGTAGAGTCGCTGTAGTTCTCACTTAAACGCTTCACATTGTTGCTTTCTAATCGTTACCTAACTCCGCTCTAACCAAAATACGTTGCTAAAAACTAACCAAAAATAGTACACAAAAGTCCTAACGTGTTCAATGATGCTCCTTCAGGTTTCGGAGGTGGCTCAAGTTCCGCAGCCGCATCAGCCGCAGCTTCTTCCTCCGGAGGATTCGGAGGTTCCAGCTCAGCAGCCGCAGCAGCAGCCGCCGCATCTGGACGTTAAATCGATCCCAGTGATCTCTAGTCTTATCATTGTATTGTTACATGATCTACAATTATCCTTAACCTGCCACAAATTATTCTAAGCACTCTACCCACTTAATTAAGAATAAACCACAAATACAAACACCATTTAAATATTCAACCTTTATTCTGGTCATCTATCAAATTATTTAAACTACATCTTCCTACTCCAAAGCACGTAGAAATAACCTTCGTGAGCATTCATTGTCTGTAATATTGCAACAGCTCCTCCTCTTTGGGTTTGTAAACACACTTTTCTCTCAGATTGACCACCCAGCCGGGTTCAAGACCGAAAAAAACTTGTCTTGGGTCTTTTCTCATGAGAAGAACTTCTTTTTGTGGATCCTTCTCCACATCTGGAAGGACGTATCCGTACTTCTGGGCCAAGACTAGTCTCTCCTCAGCTATTTGATCAGGATTCGCCAAGTAGCCCCTGAACTTGGGGTCACTGTAATATTCTATTGCGTCCTCAGGAGGAATCATCCTTTTCGGAATAGGCAGTCCGCGTTTGAAGAACTTCACAGGATCTACGGCAGCCAGGATACTGTCTCTGTCGTAATAGGAAAGCGTTATGGTCCCTCCGTTCTTCTCAACGGCTGCAATCACAGCTTCAGTCGTCCACTGCACTTCGATATTCACTTTGGCTTTGAAACTGTCGATCCCCTGTTAATTACACACAGAAATTACAAACTATGTCTTTAAAACCTTGAAAGTAAAGTAAACTTTTTTCACTCGTATTCACCTCATCAGTCAGGTGAAATCCAAAGTGCTTTTCCTCTGGATAACACTGAAGAATTTTGGTGTTGCAGAGCGCAGTGAGATCAATTGGCTCCTGCGTTCGCACTCGATTCGTATCAATTAAAAGCTGCAGTTGTCCGAGGCTAACCGGTGGGTACTGCCGACGTAAACTGCAATTGAAGGAACACACGATGAATCATTCAGAACAGAGACACAATCACGTATCGTATTATTGTCAACTGCTTTAAATTCCACTCACTGATGTCCTTTGTAATACGGTTCATAAGGAACAGACATGAAGAACGGCGTTTGTCCTCCTTCGTAGCCAAGTCGGGGGTAGGACATCCTCTGGTACTGACCTTTGTGGGGTCCTCCTCTTCGCTTCCCCCCGTGTTGACCTCGTATTCCTTTCTACAATTCCACAAAATACAATCAAACACTCGAAAATCAAATATAAAAGTATTGGACTTTAAAAAACTTTAAATCCAAATCTCACCTTAATTTCATGGCGAAGTTCCGGTTTCAAATTACCCAGTGAGACTCGAGGGAGTGTCCTCAAGAGGGCGAGTGCCCAGTCGGCCCCAGAACGCAGTCCCTTTTGGGCCATAATGAGTAGTCGACAGCGACGTCGACGTCGTCAATGTCGAAATGTTGTTGAGTGCGTGCGACTCTCGTTGTTTACTAGGGGAGGTGAGGAATCTGAGGATGAAGTTCAAACGGAGGCGGGAAAGTTGGTGGTGAGCGGGTCTCGCGAGTCCCATCGACACTCCGTCGTTGCTCACTCACTCAACACAATCATCTCTCTCCTCTTAATTTTCAACCGACCAACTTTATTCGACAACTTCAGATTTTAACCCGTTTCGAATTCGACACGGCGACTGCCCTCACTGCAGGGAGCTTCATCTCTTCAGACTACGACTTCACCAATTACGTAAGGCTCCCTTTATTTAGCTCCATAAACTTGGGTAGTTTTGATACAGTTGACAGTTGTCTTTGTTTAGCCGGTATTGTGGAAGTTTTCCAAAGATCGTAAATAAAAATGGAAATCAACGACACCAACTTACAAGGCCTCGCAGGGTACGTTTCCCAAACGCTGTCACCCGATCCAAATGTCAGGAAACCAGGTGAGTAATAACAATTTGGTTTTCAAGTGCCTACAAAAGTACTGCGTACAAAGGGTTATCTAATTGGCGACCATTGTAATTGTAATGCAGCGGAGAAGTACCTGGAGTCAGTTGAGGCGATGCAGAACTATCCTCTGCTGCTGCTGCACCTTGTCGACCTTGACACTGTCGACATGCCAATCCGAGTCGCCTCCGCTATCGCCTTCAAAAACTTTGTGAAGCGAAACTGGCCCGTCGTAAGCTAACAATCTATCGAATGGAATGGAATGTCTCAAATTTCGTGTAGTTAATTAACTTATGTGATGTGTAGGTCGAAGATACTCCGAATAAAATCTGTGATGCCGACCGCAACACAATCAAAGAGCAAATTGTGAACCTGATGTTGAAGTCGCCTGAAAATATTCAGAGGCAACTGAGTGATGCCATTTCTGCAATTGGACGTGAAGATTTTCCAGCCAAGTGGCCCACTCTGATTTACGATTTGGTCGCAAAGTTTAAAAGTGGTACGTTAATTTTGCAATGCTCATTAGCTAAAGCTAAAAGTAAAGAAGGATACTAATTTGATATTTGATGTCTTTCTTAATATCAGAGAACTTCCATGTGATCAATGGAGTCCTCCGTACTGCACACTCGCTCTTCAAAAGATACAGATATGAATTCCAGTCTAATGGACTTTGGTTAGAGATTAAGTTAGTGTTGGATTGTTTCGCTGGCCCCCTCACCGAATTGTTCGTGGTAAGTTAAACTTGCAAACTCCTTCAATCAGTGAACGTAGTGTGTCTTAAATTAATTAATAATTTTTGGATTTTGAAATTCAGGCGTTTATGAATCTGGCTAAGCAGCATGAAAACAACAAGGATGCAATTGGAATTATCTACAGCAGTCTACTTCTAGTGTCGAAAATATTTTATTCCCTGAATGCACAAGAAATTCCTGAATTCTTTGAAGACAACATGAAAATATGGATGCCAAACTTTCATACTCTTCTGGTTACAAATAATGCTCTGTTAAATACAGCTGTGAGTTAATCTTACGGATAAAATATTATTATTATCTTTATTGTTACTAAAGCTAATATTACTAATCTTAATAATGTAATCGTAGGATGATGAAGAAGCTGGTTTGCTGGAACAACTGCGCTCTCAGATTTGCGACAACGTGTCGATGTACGCACAGAAGTACGACGAAGAATTTGAGGAATATTTACCCCAGTTTGTCCAAAGCATATGGACTCTGCTTGTCACAACAGGAAATCAAACGAAATTCGATGCTGTAAGTCACATAATTTCTAAATGCACTTGCTGTATTGATTTATTTCTCTGTTGGAATCTAATTCTGTGAAATTCGGTTATTGCAGGTTGTGAGCAACGCAATCAGTTTTCTAGCATTGGTTGCCGAAAAAGAAAGGAATAAGCATTTGTTCGCAAATGCAGAGAACATGAGTGTCATTTGCCAGAAAGTCATCATCCCGAATATGGAATTTCGAGGTAATTTGCTACTGACTCCTTACTTATTATGTTCATTCAGTTGTATTTGATTTTAATTCGATTAATTCACGACTTATTTTGCAGCTACTGATGAGGAACTGTTTGAAGATAACGCTGAAGAATACATTCGTCGGGATATTGAGGGATCTGATGTTGACACCAGGCGTCGTGCAGCATGTGACTTTGTTCGTGCCCTGTCGCGTCATTTCGAACCACAAATGACGGCTATCTTTGGTCAATTTATTCAAGAAATGTTAGTTAAGTACTCCCAGAACCCACAAAAGGAATGGAAAAGCAAGGATGCTGCTATCTATTTGGTTACAAGTCTTGTGGCCAAAGGTCAAACTCAAAAGGAAGGCGTAACAAAGACGAACGAGTTAGTCAATGTTCTGGATTTCTATCGAACGCATATTTTGACTGAACTGCAAGACCCACAAGGTATGTATTCAGATGTTGCTTAAGACAGTTGCAAACTACAATGTTATTTCAAATCTGAATTTCTTTGTTTTTTTAGTCAACTCGCGTCCCGTTTTAAAAGCTGATGCTATCAAATACGTGATGATCTTCCGCAACGTTCTGCCACAAAACATTGTGAAAGAGAGCATTCCATTTCTCGTGAGACACATCAGTGCGGAAAGTGCTGTCGTTTACACCTACGCGTCCACTGCAATTGAAAAGATTCTTCTGATTAAGCAAACTGACGGATCTCCTCTGTAAGAAATTAACTTAAACTCCTGGAGTGTGCTGAGAATCAAAATACTCACTAAATGATTTGATATTTTCAGAGTGAAATCCGCCGATCTCAGTCCTGTTGGACAGGATCTCCTTAGCCACTTGTTTTTAGTGTTGAATCGACCAGCTTCAAAAGAAAACGAATACGTGATGAAAAGTAAGATTTGTATTACAGCTGGTGGCAGGTACAAATTATTCGAGAAATAAATTAACTGATTCCTCTTCTTTTCAGCTATCATGCGATCACTCTCTTGTCTTCAAGAAGCTACTGTACCTTTAATGCCGGTGATGTTACCTAAGTTGCTGGAAATCCTGGTTGCAGTTGCCAGAAACCCTAGCAAACCTTTCTTCAACCACTACATGTTCGAAAGTCTGTGCTTGTGCGTACGAATTATGTGCAAAGTTAGTCCTGAAGCCGTCGGACAGTTCGAACAATATCTCTTCCCCGTTTTTCAAAACATTCTGCAACAAGATGTCGCAGGTTTGTGGAAACATGAATTTCACGGTTTTACATCAGTACACAATGCAAATGAATGAAAAAGCTAATTTGTTGTGATTCCGTTTTACGCAGAATTTATCCCGTACGTGTTTCAAGTCTTGGCACTCCTTCTTGAGTTCCACAAAGGCAAAGGAATCTCCGATCCCTACATGGCACTCTTTCCTCATCTCCTTACTCCAGCCCTCTGGGATAAAACTTGCAACGTGCCTCCTTTAGCTCGACTTATGAAAACGTACATCTCAGTAGGTCCACAACAAATTGTTGGACTTGATAAAGTGGTACGATTAAGCACAGCTATTTAGTTAACGCTACTTTTGTGACGAATGACTTTTTTATATTGTAGAGTGCGATTCTGGGCGTTTTCCAAAAACTGATCGCTTCTAAAAGCAACGATCATGAAGGATTCGCTCTGGTCACTACGTTAATCGAAAACCTACCTCAGTAAGTAATTTATCCTAAATGCAACAGTAACTGCGTGATCTTTATCAGGCTAAAAGTAATTACGTTCTTTATTGCACTCTCAGGGAAACCATGAATCAATACCTTCGTCCCATTTTTATGCTTCTCTTTCAACGGCTCACCTCCTCAAAGACAACAAAGTTCGTTAAATGCCTGCTGGCTTATTTCTGTTCGTTTGTGAACAAATACGGAGCTCCAGCGTTCATCGAAATGATAGACACGATCGAACCAAAGTTCATGGGCAAAGTGGTCGACCGAATATTCATCGCTGACTTGCAGAAGATCTCAGGCGCGTCTGACAAGAGAAGATGTTCTGTGGGAGTCACTAAGATTCTTTGTGAAGCTCCTCAGTACATGTTGAATGGTGACTACGCTGTCTACTGGTAGGTCCCTATATACTTTCATTCGCAGTCGAAATATTTCAAAGAAACTTAAGCCAATTTACGTGCAATTCGCAGGGTTCCTCTTTTGCAAGCGTTAATTGGGTTGTTCGAGCTCCCCGAAGATCAGACAGTCGATCAAGACGAACATTTCGCAGCAATCGAAGAAATCTCCGGCTACCAATCGTCCTACGCACAGCTCAACTTTGCTGGAAAGAAAGCTGAAGACACACTTGCAGGTAAAACTCACCACACACACAACTATCGTAAATTGCAAACATATTCTTGGGCTCTTTCAAGTCTACAATATCTCCTTGTGATTTGATTAACAGAGTCAGTTCCCGATGTGAAGCTGTTCTTGGCACAGAGCTTAGGAAAACTGTCGACTTCGAATCCGGGAAAGCTGCAGCCTCTGTGCAGCACCCTCGCCCCAGTCGCATTAAACTTTCTGAATTCATACCTCACGAAAGCTAACGTCCACGTAGCCTAATGTTATGCAAACTTACGGCATCAATTCTGAATGATATAAACTTATTTTGAGCTAAATGTATCTGTGTACTACTCTAACTACTCTAGCATTTAAGAACCTTCGAACCCTGAAAACTTAAAACCGATTGAGAATAAACAACAAGAAGTGAACTGCGTTTAAATTAGGAAGTTCGAATCCGAGCGAATCGTTTCTTTATTATAACACCGGTTCATCTTTTTACTCCTCACATCCCAAAAGCTAATTAATCATTAATTAATACTCATTAAATTACTGAAACTCCAACTCCTTTGCTGGATCGAACCTCCCCACTCGTTTAGAATATGAGATAAGTTGTTCCGGGTAAATTCCTGTGATGCGTCCCTTTTCGTCAGCATACCACGGCGAACAACTCGCAGCAGACCACACCATTTTGCTAAGCTTGGAGTTGATTTGCGTCATGTACTTCCGCACGACATCATCCTTCACTGCGACCACCTTCGCCTTCCTCCGAAACGTCTCCTTCAAACAGGCGACCACCCAGTCCATCTGCAGCTCAATCGTCTTCACCACGCTGTTGTGTCCTGTCGACTAATCAATCAATCAAACACCTGCCAAGAATTCCAGCCTACAATTAAAGGTAATTGATTGAGACTTACAGTGTTGGGTCCGTAGATGACGAAGAGGTTGGGAAGGTCGTTGGATGCGATTCCCAAGAAAAGATTCGGTCCGTCCTCCTTCCACTTCTTCAGCTCGTCCCTTCCGTTCTTGTCGTACATTTCCATCGGAGCAAAGTAGTCCGCCACTTTGAATCCCGTCGCCAGAATCAAAACCTGCGACACCCAAATCGACGTTACACACACTTCCATACAGTCACTCCAATAAACGTTAATTCCCACACACATCGAAGGTCTCCTCGCCCTCCGCAGTGACGATGGAGTCTCCAGCGACACTCTCAATGGGAGCCACTTGCAGCTTCACATTCGACCGCAGAAATGTCGGATAGTAGTTGGACGCAAATCCCGTTCTCTTACATCCAAAGCGGAAGTTGGGACTCAGCTTCTCATACAAATCCTTCCGGCCTTGAAGCTGTCGTCTCCGAAAACTGTTGCATATCCACGTGCCTACACACAACAGCAGGAGGATTCACAGGATGGATGGATGGAGTCCGGAGGTCACAAATGGTCACATTCATTGGAACTTACAAATATTGTGTGCATATGAGTTCGGAGTCATCGCGTACCAAAGCGTCTCGAAGACTAGGAACAAAATCAACCGATACGCCGCCAGGAGAAACGGAACGTAGCGGAATAGGAACTGCAAAACGGAATTGAAGGCGATGTCGAACTTTGGAAGTACCCACGACGGCTTCCTGCGACCACAAGATCACTTTGAAACCAGCCAATCAGCAGGTACGATTGGAATTTCCCCTATACCTTTGGTAGACGACAAGGCTCTTGGCCACTTTGGCGACTTCCGGGATGACTTGGATTGCACTCGCTCCCGTCCCAACCACCGCAACCCGCTTCCCTTCCAGTTCAATCGACTCATCCCACATGGCCGTGTGCACAATGTCTCCGCTGAACTTGAGGAACTCCGAAGGAATATTCGGATAGCGCAGTGACCCCGTCCCTGTGAATCTGCACAGCCATAGAATTCCTCTTAAGATCAGCAAGAAGAAGAAGAAGAAGAAGAACTCCTTACACGAAGTCGTAGTTGTTGGTGAAGACCTTCCCAGTCTTGAGGTTCTCAATGACGACCTCCCACTCACTTCGCCCTCTGTTCCAAGACAGACTCTTCACTTTGTGCTCGAACCTTATCTTCCGGTAAATGTCGTGCTTATCTGCAACTTCTCGGATGTACCGAAGAATGTCTTCCTGCGACGCATACTGCTTCTTCCAATCTGCAACACACACCACACAATTGACACAGTATCAAGCCATGGCCATGTGAGACTCGATGGATGATGGATACCTGCCCTCGCTTCGAAAGTGATGCAGTACGCGTGAATGGGAATGTCGCAGGAGCTGCCAGGGTAGCAGTTGGAGTACCACGTTCCCCCAACGTCTCCGTTCATCTCGAAGATGTCCACATTCCTCAACTCCAACGACTCCTGCAGTCGAATCGACGCTATTATCCCCGAAAACCTGCGAACCCAAAATTGATGGTTTCAAATTCCCCAAGTCTTATGCAAAAGGTGGTTCCTTGTCGTACCCGGCACCAATGACACAAATCTTCGGGTAGGATGATTTCGCATTTCCAGCAGCCGTCATCTTGGACTTCAAAGAGCAGATGAGGATGTTGACCAAATGGAAGGATGCCAAGAAGTGAAGAAGATGGTTGAGGAATAGAAGAAGATTGAATCCTCTTGAGGATCTTGTTGGTGGGAGTTGTGCTGTCTGAGGACACTCAACTTGGAATGGATGGAAATGCAGCCTGGGATGGCAGAAAGTTCTGCTGAAGAATGAA
The DNA here is from genome assembly GCA_034696625.1 of Isotomurus palustris. Lineage (NCBI taxonomy): Eukaryota > Metazoa > Arthropoda > Collembola > Entomobryomorpha > Isotomidae > Isotomurus > Isotomurus palustris. The sequence goes on from JAQGAD010002662.1 coordinate 10,320, forward strand.
CTCCAATGATCATTTCATGGTTGCCTCAAACTTGTTTATGCATACAAAATGAGAGTTCAGACTGATTAGATTCTACAGAAGTGAGCATCATCGGGCGAGCGACGACAACTTCATCCCGCAGCACTCCAACTCAGCCTTATCAAGGTCACCATCTCCTCGAGTCACCTCGACTCCTCCATTCAACCAAACAACATATCACAAAAAACAGCGTGACTCATGACTCCCTAAAAACCCCAATGGTGTACAGCCCTGTACTCTCTGTATATGCAATGCATGTATATCTTGTTTGTGACAATGGATATGGTCTCCCCAATAATAATAATAATAATAGTTCCCGTGCACAAGGAGGACAACAACAACCACAGAACTATTCATCCATTCACACGAATAGAGTCAAAACAACCTACCTACTGCTCAAACTCATTTAACTCATCCTTCGTTTTTTTAGTCTTTACACTTTAGACTCCCAAAATAAAACTACCTCCCTCCCTGCATACATACATTCAGGACAAGCCTAAGAAATCCTCATCTCGATTTCGATGCAAATGGTAAGCATGTCATCAATCAGTGATGCAACGACTTAATACCGGACGCTGTCGGCTGTCATCGTTGGCCTCATTAAACGCGCATATCCTATCCCAATCAAAATCTTATTAGGTGTGGTCAGTTCGGCGGTGGCTGCGTGTGTTTATTCTTATTGGGGGAAAAACTGACACGTGCTGCTGGAGGTACTTCAAATGACATGAAACTACATCATAATTCATAATTATCTTCTTCGTCTTATCTTCTTTCTCTTCATATTTTGAATTATTTCGATATTTTCCTCATTCTCCAAGTTTACAAGAAAATTCGAGGACCGTAACGGGGCGTAACGATTTGTTATCTTTCCTTCAGGTGCTTAGCTTCAATATCAAAATATCATCGTTGATCCTTTGCCAGCGGTGGAAAACTGGAAAACTTCAGTTTTGGGTTTCTTCAAACTTCAGAAATATAATCAAAACAATTAATATTAATGGCGTGTGAAACTTTTGGTGGAAGCCTGAGGCAATGAGAACGCTCAGTTCTTAGCAAGTCGCGATGTTCAGAATGATAGCGCAGGCTGTAGACAATAATAAGAACTTGCTGCCAAAGTCCTCCAATTGATCTGTTGTTGTTAAATGTTGTGCATATAATTTCTCTTACTCGTGAACTTTTATTATAATCTCGTTTTTTAGAATTGATCTTTACGAATACTTTACGAGTTTTACGATGCAATTTTGAGACTGAACGGAGATAAAAGTCGCAAGTTGCCCCGAATACTCCGAGCCACGAGGAGGGCATCTCACCTCTGCTGCGTAAATATTGTAAACACGTGCTCATCATCCCAATTCACAACATTCTTACATTTCTTCCTTCGCGATTTCATATTTCAGTATTTCTTTCGACTAAACTTGATAACTAGATGGAGGTGGAGGTGGAGGAGGAAGTTGTGGTGAAGGAGGAGGAGGAGGAGGAGGACGTCAAACCGGAAGTGAAATTGGAGGAGGAGGAGGAGGACAAGAGTGGAGTGAAGAAGAAGTCGAAGCCAGGAATCATTTATTTGGCGACGCTGCCCCCCAAAATGAACGTGACGCAGGTTCGCGAGTATTTCTCGGCCTTTGGCGTCGTCAACAGGTCTTTCCTCCAGCCTGACACAAGTAAACGTTATTCTCCCATTCCTTATTGACGTGCCAAATCAGGTGACGCAATGAAGTTGATTTGAATTTGGTTGTGCAGAGAAGGCGAAGCACGGGAAGGAGAAAGGTCGACCGAAGAACCAGACCTTCACGGAGGGATGGATTGAGTTCAAGAAGCGACGACACGCGAAGAAGGTGGCGGAGATGCTGAACAACCAACCTGTGGGGGGCAAGAAGAGCAAAGAGTACCACGACCATCTCTGGAACATCAAATATCTCCCAGGGTAAGCAAAAACCCTTCTTTCGAACATCATAAAACAATCATACGTAAAGAATTAAGCGGCAACATCTTTCGTGTGCAGGTTCCATTGGGTACACCTCAACGAAAGGCTGGCCTACGAGAGAATCTCGCGACAAGCGAAGGTTCGCACAGAAGTGTCGGCAGCGAAGAGAGAAACGGCGTACTTCGCGAAGAATGTCGAAATCAGCAAACGTCTGAAGAGGAAGGGACTCCTCGGCAAACCGAAGGACGACGACGACGACGACAGCTGATGATCTCCACTTTCATTCACACTACGCCAACTCGCTTTTGCAGTTTTCTCCTTTTTGTACAAAATACTTTAACCCTTTCACTAGTGACCAATTTGCATATTCTCAATAGGTTATCATGGGACGTTTCTATGAACTTCGTTTATCT
>JAQGAD010002663.1:0-12671 GCA_034696625.1 Isotomurus palustris
CTGTTCAAGTCTGTTGGTGTTGGTGCAGCAGGAGACAATTTATTGAAGCGAATTCAGCACGATATTAAACCTACTTAGGCAAGATACCAACACACAACATCATGAGATATTTGAGATATTTGCCAATTGCCAATTGCACGCAAACACTTACACTTCCAACTTCATAGTTTAGGCAAAACACAATTTAACATCAAATAGTAACAAAACACCCCCAATTATTCCAAGATTGAATGTAATTCAAGTAAACTAGTAATTTGCGATTACTTAATCAAACTTCTAACATCACGAAACGAAGCCAATGATATCTGCACTTTACATTTATTTTACTTTCCCCGAAGTTGGAAGTCTTCACCTCACAATAATATTTAATCGATCTGGTCAGTTAGAGATTCATACGATAGAATTTTCGCTTTCTAGAAATTTTAGAAACATTCCTTGACCAATTTGGGTGTACAAATTCATATTATGGTTGTGTGTCATGTGTGTTTGTGTACAAATTATTTGGATGTATGATTTCTCACAAAAATCACGCATACTCTTGTGGTTACAGGACTTGACATTTTTACGAGTTCTTGCTTATTAAAGCCTTCTTGTATGGAAAATTTATTGTTCCTAATTATCAAGGAAGTATATGGGCAACTCTTTCGTGCAAAACGACGACACGAGGGAGATTATTTTAACTTAGATTTGATCCATTTTCAATAAATCTTCTTTCCTAATCTGAAGTGTACTGTGACCAAGAAATGTTAAATGTGCGGCTACACTCATTACTACACACATACACATACATACACACATACATATTTATCTCAGAGCTTTCTCACTTAGGCTAGGTGCTTAATCAAAGCTCAAAGCATATTTACGAAGCATCGTTTGGACTTGGAGGAAACTAGAAATGAGACCAGGGTGTGGGATTGATTATAATGTAATGGATTTTCTTGGTGATATGATACGAGGATTAAACATCTATTTGTCGTGCACATATGTAATTTACTTTTCTTTTGTGGTTGGCCTGAACGCGTAGAGAAGATATCGCCATCGCCTTGTCTCTCCAAGAAAGAGCGAGTCCCACTTGTTTCATTTACGATGTTGCGGTGTGAATACATATAAACGAGTTTATGAAGCGCCCCCAGCTATTTTCCACAATTAACCTATGGCTTTATGAACTTAATCATAAATGTCATTTACATTTTTACCTGACTTTTATGCATTTGTGTGTTGCAGGGCCAAGAAACTAAAAACCCAACGCTCCGTCCGCCTCTGTACAACGCAGAAGACTACACGGCAGCATTAAAACAGCTTTTCTCGGTGAATCACGGACTACGCCATCAGTTGCCCAACTTATCTCCGACCTCGGTTCTCATAGAACACTCGTCCAATGGACCACTCGCTGGTGCAGGTCTTGCAGAGATGACACCAATTTCCCAACCAGAAATGGGCATGAAGAAGTTCCTAAATGGAAGTGAACTGCTTTTCAAACTCGAAGCTGATTTACGACATGGGTACCCTTCCTTCGTCCAAGAGTTTGTTTCAGGACAATACGAAGGAGTTGGGTGTATTCTAGAAGCACTAAAAACTATTCAAGCTGCATTAGCAGACGTTTCTGGGCTCAGGGAACAAAGGAAGCTCCTTATGGATGAACAAAAATGTCTGCAATGCGTGAAGCTTTCATTGAGGTGAGATTGAACAAATTGCAATTCAGCCTTAATTCCCGTACTCTCTTCGATGATCATAATAACAGGGTAATTTTTGGGTGAATAGAAACATCGAAGCTGTATCCAAACTCGCTTCATACCCTGGGGGGTTGTATCCTTTGGCTGCAGCTATGGTCAGTACTGCAACAACAACCAGGATAATTGCTCTCGAAGTAAGTCCAACTTACACACACTTCCTGTTAGAAAGATTTGTAAAAATATGTCAGAAACTAAGGAAGAATCTAGACCCTGACTAATTTCCCTTCCTTCTTCTCCTAGATCCTGACATGTGTTTGTACAGAAGGAGGACCTGATGGACATTACAAAGTGTCTGAGGCGCTTTCCACCCTCAGGCTGAGGATTGGAGAGCCCATGAGGTGCAAACTTATCGTTGGAGCGATTTCCTCCGCTCCTCCGGGAACCTTTCAGGCGAAAGGAATTCGATTCCTCACGGCGTTCATAGCCTCAGCACCAAGTCCAAAGCACAAAGTTTATATTCAATGCGAATTCGAAGAAGCTGGCTACAATGCAGCAGTTTTACGGAAAGTAAGACATTCTCCAAATTCTCATGAGTTGTGAATACGCCTTCGTATGACAATGGTCGTGGCTTTGCACTGCCCATTGTTGAGTGACCGCTATAAAGAACAGATATTTTCTTATGTGGACTCTTTGATGATGATGATGATGTATTATTCTCCATTCTTAAATGCTAATTAACCGCACGATGTTTGTTTAGGGTGCAGAACTGGGAGGAGCTCGTGAGTCACGAGAAGTTCAAGTGGAGTTGGATGAATGGGACAGAGTGATTATTGACGTTGACACCTTGACACGCCAAAATTGCCAGTTACGAAATAGTGTAGCAACGCTTCAACAAGAGCTTGCTACGTTAAAGGACAAACTAAAGGTATACACACACGATGTGAATGGTCAACGAGACGTTTAATTAAATGTTAAAAGATGCTCTGCAGTTTGTCTTCGTCTTGAATCTCTTGAAGTCTTGAAGTAACCTCTACTCTAATAACATGTTAGCAAGTGGTTTCTGTTCTTTTGAAAAAAAACTTTTCAGAAAAAATACCTTTTTGCGGATCCATCCGTTTGAATTAGGTTATTGTTATGCATGAGAGATCCTTCACATTTTAAAGTAGTTTTTATTCCAAATCCACGATCAATTTAGCCAACAACCAACAGACTGACTCGCAGCCATAGTCTGCTATTCATTCTGAATTCAAAGGGGATAATTTAATACCGTATTTTTTCTAGCATTTATTTATAACATTATAACAGTCAGGAGGATGATGAGGATGAGGTTGTTAGAGAATCAAGACTTCAAGACGAAATGCAGATTGAGATTAATGAGATGCATTCACTTTGCCTGTGCTGTTATAATGAAGATGCTGTAATGGCACATGTTCGTTGTTTCTTAGAGAATGGACGTTCCTCAAAAGCCACTTGAAGACCCAAGAAAAAGATCTTCTCGAGGTAAACGTGCGGAAGAAGCGATGATTTCCACTCCGGTTGACTCAGAAGAAGAGGCAGAACAAATTCATCAGATTCTTGAAGACCTCAATAACATTGTAAACTCTGAAATGCACATTCAAAAGAAGGAGAAACGGGAGAAGGAAATTGTTCCTGTGAATTTGGTAAAATCTCCACCAAAGAAGAAGCTGTCAAGTTCCACCCCAGTGCTTCCTCGTCCCTGGCCAGGCTCATCTGCGAGTGATGATGATGACTCGGATATTGTGGAAATGCTCGAAGATGGACGTCACCTGGATCGCTCGAAATCATCTTCAAAACCAAATGTACTTCGTGTAGTTCAGCAACTTGAGAATATGGACCGTCCTGCACCCAAACACTTCCGAGAGAAGCACCAGAAGCTTCAGAACCTCCCAATTTCAATGGCGAAAAGCCTTAGCCCAATTCAAGGCCGGAGTCCTACAGACCGTAAACCTGAGAATAACTTGCCTAACTTCCACAAAGCCAACCACATGGCAAGCAGATTCGCTAACTTCAAAAGTTCTAAGTTGTATTCTTCAAGTCCGGATAATTCTGGTGGGGACTCGCAGTCCTCAAGTAAGAACAATCCTTCCAGTGGATATGCAGAGTTGTTTGATAAATCTACACACGGAAGTAGAAACAGTGACAAGAGCATCAACAGACTCAACATCTCTCCACGATTGTCTCCTAATTTAAATTCAGACAACTCAGCTTCCTCAGACTACCACAGGAAGAAGAGGGAATCAAAACATTCTTCTTCCAGAGAAGGACAACAACAACAGGGACAATCTTCGTCTGCTTCAGGGCTGAGGAGATCAGAATCCCTTCACGCTAGTTTAGCTTCAATAGAAACTACTTCCAGTACCGATAAGGTGTTCCAGGCTGAGTTGAACAGAAGCCGTCCCGGTGGGAAAAGCCAAAGTGCAGTGCGCTCAGATAAATGGAAGTCTATGGAACATCTTGAGAAGGGAAGTGATGAGAATTTCACGTTAAAGTGGAGATATCCAAATCCAAATCACCCGAATGGAAGTCCATCTTCAAGAAGACCTCAGCAGCAGGAGTCGATGAACAACTTGACATCCTCAGCCTCTCCTTCTCCAAAAGGAGGAAGCAAATCTGCGAAACTTGCAGCCAAGTCTGCTGCTGCTGCGATGAATACTCGAGGAAATAAATCCGGACAGCAGCCTTCAGGACAACAACGAGATCCCTTATCCTCCGGAGAGTTATCGATGGACTACAGACAAAACAGATTCATTAAGAATTTCAAAGGTCCCAGTCCACTGCCACCAAATGAACCTCGGGAAAGTTCCAGCGGAGGAGGTGGAAGTTCATCGCTTAACATCTTCGCCAGATATTCAAAGAAGTTTCCTTCTAAAGAGAAGAGTTCGAAACAAACACAACAACAACCACAGCCACAACATCCTCACGAGTTCCACCTGAATAAGAAACAAGGCGGATCTTCCCACCATCACCAATCAGATTTTAACTCCAAAGAGAACGAACAGAGTATGAAGATGTTCTCGTTACCTCCAATCCTAATGCCTCATGCCATTGATAACCATCGATTGACGGATCTTCCCTCAGGTTTATACTAACCAGATTTACGTGTGGTACAATCGAAGATCTTATTTTGTTAGAACAAAACTAACGAACATAAATAATGTGGTCGCAAGGTGGAAATTCTGATGTGTATTATTACGATTAATTTCATCGTACAAAATCATCTGTGAGTGTTTCCCATGAACCGAAGGCCGTAATACGTACAAAGCGGCCAGGAATTCAACAACGAACATATACAACACAATAATATTGTTGAGTCTTAGAATGTCTTTAAAACTTTGTCGTAAGTAGATTAAGTTTAATTAAATACTTATTAGCTATTAGAAATCATGTTCTTAAAATTGCATTTCCATTCCTACATTATCAAAATAATACAAGAAATATTAATTTTACTTTTACATTTTTATTCATTACACGTTACACGAATAAAGAGTGGTTCATATTTTTTAATCCTTGTGTAGTCAGCAATTTATTCCAACTTGGAGTCTCCAGTTAAAAGAAAGGTTCCTTTACAGAGTTGCGATGACAGTTCTTCATTTCGAAATTGCATTTTGTAAATTGAAGGCCCTGGAAATAATCTTCAGGGAATTTCAGGTCAAGAAAGGCAGTCTAAATTCTTAGCTAAGAGTTGTTTGTAAATCCCTCTGACCTTCCTCAGCAACTCCCCAGGGGACTTCCCCAGGAACCTTCCATCTTTTCCTGGAGGAATAGCGGCTGAAGCCAACACCACCGGCACCCAACCATCATGTCTATCTGGAATGGACCTTACTCTGCCCCCAAAGGGTATGACATCAGAGCTGCTCACAACGTTCCCCTTGGGGAGGTCCAAACGCTTCGAGTTGTGAGACCTTTTTCCATCTCATCAACTCAGAGGAACACGGTCGTCGAGGGATTCCCTGGAGAACCTCCAAACATCAACTCACTCCAGGGATTTCCAAGGCTGAAGCAGGGAGACACCTTCCTCCAAGTTAAGAGCTTCAACAATTGCTCCGGATGTCTGGAACTGAGCGAAGTGTCGAATCAGTGGCCGCCACACTCCGAAAGGACTCTTATGAAACTTTATCTCAAAGTAATTCACAGTCAACCATCAACTTTGTTAACAAATTATCTAATTTTTTGTCGTTTATTTGCAGGAAAGCAGAATCAAGTAACAATCGTCGTAATTTCTCATGGCCTGGAGTTCCAGTAGTTTTAATTTTACTATCGTTTCAGCCTAAAATTTCTTGTAGTACAAGTTTCAAATACATTTTTTAAACATTACTGATTCAATGCACATTTTTGTAGACACAATTGAACTCGACTCACTCATTCAAATGCATTATTTCGATGGATAGAACATTATGCATGCTTGAGTCAGGGTACTAATTTATTCTTAATACTTTGTCTTCTTCATCAGAACTAACGCTTACCTAGATGCCTCAGTGAACTCTGCCCATTTCCTTGAAACCATTCTGTTACAGAGTGTGTCGTGAGAATCACAGATGGTATGCTAGTGACCATAATATTTCTCTTACATTACTCATTCCTCGAGCCTTGCAGCTACCATCATTTTGATCTGTAGAGCAATAAAGTATTTGTGAGCTCAAGAAAACTCACTACGGTTTTTAGAATTGCGGCCTGAAATGCTATTCACTTTCAGATTCAAAATGGTTAGTAATGATCTTAATTAACTTTAGAGCTCATGTAGCTGGAATTTTGGAAGTTGGAATACATCTTGAATATGGAGTCATCTAATTATCTAACACATATATACGAGCTACACATATTTTATTGTAAACTATTTCTTATTTTAATCTTACAGTCCATGATGCATGATCCTTAAATTTGTTATACTACATTTGCAATCGCATAACTTAATTTTAGTGGTTGAAAAAACAAATAACCTATCACCTTTGCTCCATGAATTCAACAATGTAAGGCCACCTTCGTGGTAGGTAACTCTCATAGATTTCTGCATTCAGAATCCTGTCGTATAAGAATAAGGTCAGAATTTTACACACCCATTAGTCAACCATTGATTGATGCCTCGAACCAACCCACAGACCCTTTCAACAGGCCTTGCTCAAAGAATTCCGTCCCATAGTTCCAATGTTCCAAACCAAAGCCGATGAATTGCAGGAATTCCTCAGAGTTGAATGGAGAACTCCACGAATTCAATTGTTGCAAGTTTTAATCTCGGGTTTAAACTTGACTTTAAAAGATCTTTCTTTCACAACTTTCCGACTGGATATGACACAACCACAACATACGCAAGAAACATCATGGGTGGTTGATCACTGTTTGACTTTTGCAGTTGAAATTCTGTCAATAATTTAGAAAAATAGAATATTTTTACTCCAAGTTTTTTAATTTCTGTCAAAGCAAGACAGCATTTCAATATCTCAGTTTCACTTCTGCAGATGATATCAATATTGAATGAACGGTCGAGGGATGATTTTGTTCAGAGCTCATGATAGTTCAGAAATCAGAAAGGCAGTAGTGAGACAGCCAAGGGACGTGACTCATTCGCTTCACTGAACACTAGGAATGAATGTCCGTTTTTTCTCAATTTTTTTTTGGAGTCATTCAGGAAATTGTTGGTTTGGATATCACCAAGCTAAAGCATGTTTTAAATACATAGACGAGATAGCGCAGATGTCATTACGTAAAATCGAACATTTTATTTCATACAAAATCTTCAAGAATTATTAAAACACAAAATTGCGAATAAAGCATACAGACTTTATTATTAATAATACATGTATTATATGTGGCGATTCCATGAATCGTCTTATATTCATTTCCCGAGAATTTCTAAGATGACACATCTTGCCAAGGTCCGTCTGTTATGACAGTTGCATTTTTTCAACCATGCCGTTTCTTCAACTGTCTGCACAAATACAAAGAAATCACAGAGAACAGAAGGGTACATTTGTCGTCTGTTTATCTCGATCTCATCGATGAGAGTATAATCCTTTTGTTGACGTCATTGTGTTTGCTACTTTGTCTGCTTTTCATTTAGAACGGACGCGGTGTCGATTGAAGTGATTTAGAGAAGATGCAACAATGACGGATGAGAAGGATGAGTTCTTTCTTTGCGGATTTCGGAGAAAACTCCTAAAAGAGAACCGAAAACATTATTTTAGACAATTAAATAGAGTAGGAAAGCTGATTCTGCTGTAGAAGCTTAAAGCAGAAAGATCCCAAGATGAAGGACACCCATCATTTATGTGTGCTTCGTTTATCCTTAAGATAAGCCTTATACAAGGAGACTTGTTTTGCTGTCTTTCGTGATAACTACAATCCTGTTGACGCTGAAAACTTAATGATTTTGATCTGTCATAATATTGCATATACAGGGTAAACTAAAATTGCAGTTACTTACTAAATTAAATGTAAAAGAATTACTTTAGAATTAATCCTGCACTAGACACTGATCAGAGCTCTGATCTATTGCTACCTCACACTCTTCCTCTAGCACAGCGAATGAACATTCAGTGTGTACATACGGATTGGAAAAGATACTCATTTAAAATATAAAATAAAAAATATTCCACATACTCTTGCCATCTTACTAAAACTGAAGTTTTTATGAAAGATAAAAATAAAGTTTCTAACCTAATGGTATTTATGGTTATACTTACAAGCCTTACTGATTGAAATGTGGTGTCTAATATAATCATTCATATTGAAGATGATGATGGATTATAACGGAAATTATCATTCAATCAACGATATAACAACACACACAACAGCGAACTTCCGGTGTAATGAAATCGTACCATCTAAATATTTTCCCATTATGTCACCTCGAAATATGTCACACAAGGTTTGTCTAATAAAATTGAATAGACGTATTTGTACAATAATTGAAATGTGTTTCGTAAACTTCATTAATCGTGAGCAGAGTGTTTGGTCTATTTATTATTAATAATAGGGATACCTCCAGTACAGCTCTATACACATGTTGTTAGTGAATTCAAATGGATTTTCGTCTGTTGAATGAACGAATATCCATTTCAAGCTACTTTGAATTGAATAGAATGTACAGGTGTGCATTAGTTTTTATACACGGCCAGATTTGTCATTTTACTGTCGTTTGTATGTATTTCGTCAGGTTTGTATTACCAATTGTTAAGTAGATTTTTTAAATTGTTTAGTTTATAATTAGGTGCAAGTTGCAAAATGAAATCAATTAAATAAATAAATAATAAACATTTTAAGTACACTAAATGTAACTAGAAACAGCTTACAAGCAGCATGAGCACATAAATTCAATTACATGAATGAGTAGAAGGTGAAGGACAGTAAAGCGTGAGGAGAAGGTATCAATCCAGGTAACTAAAAATGTTGATTGAAAGCAAGTACTGATTGAATAGACCTGAGCCTCTGTCATTTATGCTTTAGTACAATATGGATCTGGATTACATTAGTTTTAATACTTCCCCTTCGAGCTTATTATGCTCTCCATTATCAAATCATGTAAGACGATCCTTTTCTCTGTTACCAACCACCTTCATATATTTTTGATACTCACTCACCATCCTTTCCTCCTCACTCGCAGGAGGACAAATTTAATCCAGCTTAAATGTATAATGAATGAAAGAAATAGGATCTACTTCGTTTCAAAAGAAATTTAGTGTGCGTACACAGTACACAGTCTACACAGTGCGTAGTCAGTAGCTCCAGTTTTGTAATAACACCCTTTTCATTTTAAAGCACAAAATAATGTAATCACTTCGAGACTCTCCTTGGAACAAATTGAATCCTATTAGGATATGAACTGATACAAAAGAAACGCTCTCATCTTACTTAATTCTTTTTCTCTGTCCTCCAGCAATCTTTCCATCTGCAAACAAGCAAATTGGCCATCTGCATCTTCCAAATTTCTAAAAATCCTTCTATTATTATATTTTCACAGAGGTATATTTTATTTAGGACACATTCTTTTTATACTCACAAAGATCACTTTATTGTTCATTTTTACATTCCAAAGGGATTAGCTCCAAGACTCCTGTTTAATGTAGTAAGCTTTATTGACGAATTACATGATTCTACTCATACGCAGTTCCATTCGCTTTTTCTGCCTTTCCTCTCGTCTTTCTAAGTAGTCAATTTACATTCTCTCAAATTTCGTACATACCAGGAGACATTTCTTCCACCAAAAAGAAGAAGGATTTCGGTTGTAAACAATAAAAAGAATTTAGTGCATGCATGAAGTAGGTTTAGTAGTTGCGCTAGGAAGATAGCTGAGCGTAAATAAAATAAATAAATCAGATAAAGATCATCTCGTTATGAGTTGTCATTATTCTGTATTCCGTCGTTATTCCAGGGTTGCTGCATGGCCTTCCTGGGAACTGGAAAAGTAATAAAAATGTTTCTGCTAGATTGTTTAGGCCTTCACAATCACGAGGACAAAGCTGTAGAAACGTAAAATGCCTGTAGGATGTAAGTATACACGGAAGATAGGACAGCGCACAAGGCTTTGTAGTACTCCAAACGAAACTATATATGTTAGTGGATTCCATCATCCAGAATCTACTGCTCAAGAAGAATACGACAAACCTTCTCGTATCACCGTCGTATTTGAAGATTTGTTTCTAAAGATAATGGTACACACACAAAGCTAGTTATTTGTCTGTAAGTTATGCTCAGAGTTGTGACTTACATTTGTAAACGAAGTCGATTGTTCCTCAAGCATTATTCAGAGACCCGTTTCTGAGTCTAATACAGCACGAAGGCCGATTTTTAGAGCACATGGATGCATAAGAGAGAGATTTTATCTTTAGAGACAAACATTATCATTATTTCTGTGTTGGAAAGCTGTACACGAGAAGAAAGCAAGTGGAAGAAAGTATCATAATCTCGTTGGACATCATCATTGCAGGACAAACGACCACCTTTACAGCTACCCCTGCTGGGCTCTCTCCCATTAAAATGTGAATGATAGCTTCATACGAGCTCGAGCTATAGCTTCGAGCGGAGATGTAAATGTAAGTCAATCCTTTAGAAGAATGAGATAGCGGAACAACAAAAATTTTACGCAACCGAGAACTATTTCGTCCCTCAAGCTACGTAAAGAACAACTCGCAGTCAAAAGGAAGAATAAAGTGTTATGGTATAATGAAATAATCAACATTTCTATGATTCTACCGAATGCATATACTTACTTTGAATATACTTGAGACAGTTACTAAAATATATTTCATGTGCTTTGGAGACGAGTTACTGTTTAAACCGTCCGTAATAATGCATTTTTTGATAGTACACAAGCTTTAATTAATTAGTACCCATCACATGGACACAAAAATCCTGTTATGTTTGAGACTGGGTTCTCTCTCTGGGAACTAGAACGAAATGAAGCACGTCAAAATATTTCCCTTGATTCCATTATTCTCGTATACCTCCCAGTGTAACTTGGGAAGGCAAAGAAAAAAGCCGAAGTGCTATTACAGATCCAGAGAATACATGATTACTTTATGACACTATTTTTCCCAAACCATATTAAAGTCAATAGTAGAAGATAATTCGTTGGTAAGCGAAGCAATGAGAATTCTGTCAACTGCTACCATCCAACTCTCTCTCAGTAATAAGCCGATACTTTTTCCCTTGTCAAACAATAGAAGGCTTCTGTTGTTGTGTCCTTCTCCAGTGTCATTTTTACTGCCGTCCATAATTCTAGGGTTGAGATTTTCGATACGTTAACGAAAAGGATGCCTTACCATTAGTATAATGGTTGACACGGAATAGGCAGTTTTGTTGTGTTGTAATTTAAACTGATTCTGTCTGTCTTTTTCTGTGAGAAAGAATTTTCTCACGAGTTATAAAACAAGGAATCTCTCTCTCTCTCTGCTCTTGATTCTTTCTTCCCTCAAGACATTGACTTTTCTTCTTCAGCATGTGTGTGTACTGTGTACCTGTCTGTGTATACTTATACAATCAGTTTCTTCACACCTAATTCCTGATTTCATACTTTAATTTTAAATTACATGAAATGAAGTACAATGAGAAACGCCATCAGTTTTACTCCAGCATCTTCGTACACTGAATTATTATCTATTGAGGAGGCGATAAGAAACTTCCAATTTTAAACCTTTTCTTAAGAAAGAGAGTCTGTGAGAGATTGACAAAAGACTAAAAATAAATATAGCAAAGAGTATTCAAGTCCAGTAGACGTGAATGTCAAATGACCGTGTCCTGGCTTATAGGCGATTGTTTGTAATTTTGTCAACAAACAATGTATTGTTTTGTTTTCATTGCCAATGTAAGCAAGGAGTGGCTTAGGTTTGCATTGAATGTGTAATCGAATTCATGTGTCTTTCATGTCGCTCCGGACGATGCTCCGTATGAAATACAATAAGTGAGACAACTGACAAAATCAAATGAATGTATGTTGGATAAAGGGAGTCCTGATTTCATCGGAAATTCAACAACGCCATTGTCGGAGATAACTAGGATATCACCGTGACCAGATGAGTTTTTGAGTCGTGATGTGTCTAGTTGCGTAACTCTTGTGGAGAAGGAAGTCAAAGATGATCATGTGTAAAGATTGTTTCTCATCGCGAAGGAAGAAGGTTGAGGAGACTTTTGAGACATGTCAAGTCTTCACATAAATGGGGACAATAAGATTTGGTAGCTGAGATGAGACGAAGTCTCTCCAGGGGTCCTGTGTTTCTCTCCTCCTTTTCTTCGCTCACACAGATAATAATGACTTGACAATCGTCAGGTCATAAGAACATAATACGCGTAAGGATGATATCCCTTTGTCAAGCGTCAAGATTTGTGAAGGATGTTTGCCTGGCTCCTACTGCTGCATTATTATGTCATAGACTTTCCTTTCTGCCTCAACAAATCGCTGACACACTCGACTCATCTCTTAGTTACTTTTATGCAAGTTTCTGCTTTTTAAACCACAAAATGTGGATGAATTGCTTTGGTCGAAAT
>JAQGAD010002664.1:0-12670 GCA_034696625.1 Isotomurus palustris
ACCTGCAGCGACCTGACGACAGCCTACACGACCTACCGTCTTCTGACATCCGTTGCGCGACCTGTTCTGGGGTAACTAAGTGGAACACAGTAAGGTAACCTAACCGATAGCATCATTTGATAGGCTCTAGCTCCACGGTAACATAATTGTCATAACTCCCTGCAGGGTCCAGGGACCCTTAACTATTGTTTATTTGGAAACCATATCATATTGGGTATCGTCGGAAAGGTCTTGACGAGTAGATTACAGCGAAACTAAAATGGTCAGTACAGGGTTGTCCCTGCGGGATGCATGGGCACTTAAATATGGGTTATTTGGGAACCAAGTCATATTGGGTATCCATTTTAAGGTCCCAATCTTAAGGATAGTTTCCAACCTGTGCGGATTGTTTCTAACTCGTGAAGATTGTTTATCGATTTCGAATATTGAGGGATGATTTCACTTTCTTGGAGATAATATTGACACAGACTTTACTTCACCTGATGAGTTTTATTCCTACCAGAATGGGCTTTTTGCGAAGACTGAGATTGTTTCCCAACATTGCTAAACAGTCCTTGCAACATGCTTTCAAACCGTAACCCGTAAGAAATAATTAAAACTCTTACATATTGTTTTAATCTCGTGAGTGTTTCCAATCCAACCATCTGTAGATTTATTCCAACCTCTTTGGCATGGTGTCCAACCGCGTATGGCTGGCTACTAACCCGTGGGGATTGCTTCCTACCCGTAAGGATTGTTTGTAACCCGTAAGGATTGTTTCCAACCCGTAAGGATTGTATCTAACCTGTACGGATTGTGTCTTACCCGTAAGAATTTTAGGGAAACCCTTTGTGGTTGTCTCTATTTATTTCCAACCCGTTATGATTATTTCCATTTATTTCCAACCCGCTTGAATGGTTTCCATTTATTTCCAACCTGCTTGAATGGTTTTTATTTATTTCCAACCCACGGCGATAGTTTATTTACAACCTTTAGGGAAACCCTTCGGGTTCTCTCTATTTGTTTCCAACCCGTTGTGATTGTTTCCATTTATTTCCTACCCATTAGGATTGTTTCCATTTATTTCCTACCCGTTAGGATTGTTTCCCATTATTTCCAACCCGCGGGGATTGTTTCCGCTTAATACTCACTACTGGTTTCCATGCTAAACTTAAAGAGACAATTCAATTCAAATGTGAACAGACCAACTGACATAAGCCAATCAGACCTGCAGCGAGCAGATACAGTCAGTGCACGTAACGAGGAATTTCTGTCCTTTTTGTCCCAAAATCTATGCGTCATGGGAAAAGTAGCATAGAATTGGGGCACAATGGGACAGAAATTCCTCGTTACGTGCACTGACTGTATCTGCTCGCTACAGGTCTGAAGCCAATTAGTTATGCAGCTCTCCCTTACCCCGGAACAAACAAAAAGCAAGCGGATAATTCAAACGTGGACACACAGACTGACATAAGCCAATTAGTAATATAGATATAAATATAATATACATTATTACACTTATAATGAGGATTATCGGTAGATCCAATCGTTTGAAAATTTGCTGTGGCATATATATACATAATTGGCTTATGTCAGTCTGTCCAAGTTTGAATTGGGCGCTGGAATTTGTGGAGTAAAGTGAGACAGGCATAGTGTCTATATACATAATAAATTGGCCGAAAGGTGGAAATGATTTACGTGTGGTCGAAATGGGTTTCGAATGGCGGGAGGGATTCCCTTATGACTGGAGGTTTCCCACGTGACGGTAAGTAACCTCCAATTGATAGATTGAGTTCCGAATGGCCGGAACGAGTCCTAATTTTGACTCATGAGTATCGTCTACGAGACCAAACGAGGAGGTTTCGATGGAAATTGTAATATTTTATTAGTAATGATTCCAAGAAAGCTATGCCCGTTCCACGGGCACCGATGGCTAGTTATTAATAATCAATAATTAAATCCGAATATTCCGAAATCAGAACCAGAAAAAAAAATGTCGTGAACATCAACGAAATATTCAAAAACATCTCAAAAACGTCAGAAATTTCACTTTTTCGCTCATATCTTAGCTAAAACTGGGCGCTGGGAACCAAAATTTTGAAAATTTTTAAGTTGGAGGATGCAAAAGCTTTTGTATATCTCGTAATCTCGAAATTCGCTTATCAAATTACGGCCTTCCATTGTTAGCAGCCTAAATTTCCATACATAATATATCTCGAAATATGCACTTTTGAATTATCCTAGAATTTTGGACTGTGGACTTCAATAGTTATACAAGGAGCACGCATGTTTGAAAAATTACATTTCCGAGTTTCAGGGAGGGTTCTTTTACCATTGCATTGTCTGAATGTTCGAAAAGCAAATAGTCGTTTCATGCGGCAAAAAACTGGTTGTGCATGTTTTATTCAGGACTTAAAAGCAGGTGCTAATCCCTTCAACACGGTGTCATCAAACAAATATGTGATACATTATATTATGTCTTGAAAGTCATGTTGCCTAAGACTGTACTCAATCTGTGACCAGTAAGGTTGCATTCCCGAAATTGCAGAAATATGCTTAAACCTCAATACGTATTATTACCTTTGTAAAATTACAGGCATCAAATTCCAGCAGCTTCGAATTTTCCAAAAGCGGATATATGTACAGTTCTTCACTCGTTGAAAAAGCCCAACAACTAAACGGACTTTGGAGTTATTACATACACCTCGATGAAAAGCAGTGCATCAAAATGTCTGAGTACAACATTTACGATAAGTCGTGCGTGAAACACTTTACGGGAAATTATTGCAAAATGTTCGAAGTGACACTGGACATAGAAACTTCTAACGCATTGGAGCAAAACCAACAAAAGAAATCTTGGAAGTATGACGTGATTTCTATAATTGAACAAATCTTTGAAAAAATTTGCCCTCCAGTTTCTAAAATAACAATCACATTGATATCGAGATTATTCAAAATGTATATGTCCAAACTTAACCAAACAATATTCGGGCCCGTTTTTAAAAGGAAGAGGAGCTGGTCACAGATTCATTACAGTCTTAATCATTGCCTTAACACAGTACGGAATTCAGGAGAAGGTCCTAACTGGTATGAATATATATGAGGACCTTAGTTGCATAACAACGAATCTCAGACAAAATTCAATCTTAACAAACGAAAATTATCTTCGGAAACACAGTTAAGGTAGAATGCTCTAATTTCTCGAGGGTTAGAAATTAGATTCAAATAAGTTAATATTTTTTTAGTTGTCAACATGAATTGCCCTCAGTCGTTAAATAATCCTGAGAACCCAATATGTTAAGAACTTTCAACCACAACAAATTAATGCGAGCGAAAATGCAGTGGTGGCCAAACAAATGTTGGGCTGTTTATGAATACTTCACGAAAAGCTAGATTTGCACAAGTAACATTGAACAAAAAAAATCATAGCTAGAGTCTCGTTTAAAATTAGTGCATACTTCAGTTTTATAAGTCCTTAGCAGACAGTACGTTAGGAAGATCTCCTCAACGTCTTAGAAAAAAACCGTTGAAAGTATAAAAGAAGAAAACATTCAAACTAATAAAATAAACAACTTCAAAATCCTCGCTATCTCTTAATGATGAATCATCTTTCAGGGCGTACTAAGCTACTGATAGGATAGGTCTAATTGTTGTGAACGGCAACTTTTGAAATTTTAGGTGCGGCAGAACTTACCAGCTCATTTCTATTTGAACGCATCTTGACCATGGGACATGAACTTATAGTTTGATAAGTTAAATCACAACATCAAGTTATCAATTAGAAGAGACATTTAATGAAAAGGTTTAGCCTTTGTAACGCCTTCGTAACTGCAATTTGTGTAGTGAAAGTTTTGGAACTTCCTGAAAGGCCTGAATGATTCCGCACGACTTTAAAAAACAAAACAATAGTGAGAGAAGATTATTAAATAATAAACTTTGATATTTATTGCAATAGAGGAATTATTTAATTACTCAGCTAGGAAGTATCCAATTACTAAACGCTTCAAGAGCGTAACTGATGCTAATATACCAAATTACTAAGTTTCAGATATTGCTTATTTCTATCTGTAATTTTCAAGATACTGCTAATTTAAATTTACATGGGTAGGTGATGTTGAGTTGCAGTCGGACAGCGTCTTAACGTAAATAGATAGATAAGTTTATTGTTTCTTTGAATTGATACAGGCATAGGACCTTACAATCACTCAGTTATTAGTGGTTACAAATTCTCTCCTTTTTATGCTTTCTTACCATATACAGTTAGTGGTTTCGTGCTGATAGTTTCTCTCTTAGTTTTAGGATTGCTACCCCAAGTACATAAATACTAAGCTTGTTTCTCATAACAGTTTATGACAAAGCTAAGGCTTTCCTTTATGTCCTAAGGTACATTATATTCCCTTAAGAGAAAGTGACCTATAAGTGTGTATCTGTTACATTCAAAACACATGAAATTTTTTTCAATGCTCCCTGAAGTACAAAAGTCACAGGTTCTGTCAGACAATTTACCAAAAACATATTCTAGCTCCTTAAGCCCTGTATTAAGAAGCTAGGATGAGTTGCTTCTTATCCGGGTTATCAGTGTTGTATGATACCAAGGTTGTTTTAAATTAAGATATTAAGGTACTTGAATATGTGTTATTATTTCCTTATAATATTCATTTAAGCTACTTTCCCGCATACTTATTACTAATCACATTCTAGAGCTCGTTGCGTGATTTCTGCGCTGGCTTCAGAAACAAGGCTTCTAATTTCTGTCAGGCTGCGATGATACTCGTGACATTCTATAATATAAAATTTCCACTTTTAAACTTGACATTGAAAACTGCGGAACCAGTAATGTTTCATGTTTTGATAGTTAACTTGATTTTTTAGCTGTAGGTAGCAGCAGAATACCCACACGAAGGATGAATGAAATCAGGACTAATCAGACTCTTATTTTGAGGAGTTTTACCACGTGACAACGAAATTAATCCCCACATTTGCATCTATTTTAATGTTTCATACAATGATTGAAAATAGGTGTTAAGGTTCTATTGGATCAATGCTTCTGAGCCCATGTGTCACGTAGCCCCAATTCCCCGTCCAAAAGTGGACTCTTCCACACAAAAATGGATGTAGGTGATGATGATGTGTGTGGAAATGAGGTGAGTTTCGGGCTTTCGTCTCCAACACACTCAGATTCTCTCGCTCGCACTAGTCTCACGGCACCTCGCTATCCCAGTCAATTCTACCCATAGATTATGGGGAGACCTGAGAATCACGTCCCTGTGATAATATTATGAGACAAAATGGAAATTTTTCATCATCTCCTAAAAATTTCAAAATTTGCTTTTGAAATCGGTCTCCTATTGCATCTAAAGCGTTTCTTCAAAAAGTTAGGGAATTACTTTTTCGAATTTTTGCCCTGAAACATCAAAACGGCAAAAATCTGAAGAAAAAATCTGGTTTTCTTTAGTTTATTATGTTTTGGGGCAAAAATTCGAAAAAGTAATTCCCTAACTTTTTGAAGAACCCCTTTATACTCATTTAGAGACCAATTTCAAAAGAAAATTTTGAAATCTGTAGGAGATGATGCCTTTTGAAAAATTTCCATTTTTTCTCATAAGGTTGCGTGAGGACGGGATTCTCACTTCCCCCCTCACGCAATGACAGTTATTTTGGAACTAGTGTTGGATGTATGGAGTTAGGAGAGTCCACTATTTTGGAGGGTTGTAAGGAATCGCGTCACCCAATAGAAACTTAAAAAGGAAACTGAACAAATCTGCAAATCCGACTCAGATCACACTTGCATATTTGGAACGTATCTGTTAAGTCACATAGAGTAAAGCATGGAGTAAAACAGACCACGTGACTGTAAAATGGATTATCAGGTAGTTGAATAATGTACTTCAAACCACTAATAATCCGACTCAGATTACACTTGCATTATCTGTGCATATCTGGCAAGTTACATCGAGTGAAACATCGAGTAAAAACACCCCTCATCATTTAAAGTTCTGTGTTACAACTCCCACAGCGCAGTTTATCCTTTGTCCAGAACGAACCTCTTTTTATTATTTCGCCTCATTTTCACTTGGTATTTCAAACTTGGAGCGCAACATGAGAGTTGCAGGAATCTGACGAAGACTCCGACTCAGACCGTAAATTGAATATTTCGAAGTTAAGGTTAATACAAACCAAATATGGAGCATATTATTGATATGATGAAGTGCAACAAGTACGAAGGAATTAAAATTAACCGAAGAATTATTATTTTTAGAACCAACAAAGAAACAGTTCCAGACACAACCCTTGACCTTCATGCGCTGGCGCGTTGAGATCAGGGTTTCAGAAAAACACCGTTTTCTGCTCCAGCAACACAGCTGTTAGGTTCAATTAATCAATTAAGCACACTTTAAATGAATTAAAACCTCTCCGTATCTCAAATCGATTCCTAAATAATGGACTTAAAATTGTTTCAGAAGGAGCCGTTGTTTCTACTTAACTATTGATAGCGATTCCATCCCATGTACCTCGAAGACGATGTGCTATTAAGGATAAGAACGCACAGACTTCAGTACCCTCGCACAAGTTTATATCTATTCTGGGTGAGTTATATAATTTACTGTTGCATACTTTCCAAGCGTAACACTATCAATATAAAGTCCTTTTTTCTGTTAATAGGTTCAGATAGGAATCTTATCTTGTCGCGGACATACATGACCTTGAAAATCATGATAATCAGATCTGGATTATCATGATGTGTGGTGTAAAAACACTGAAAGATTGTCTTAAAATTCAATTTGAATTTTTTTGTTGTGTAATTTCAAATTTCACATGCCGGCATGTGAAATATTAAATAAATTAACAATGAAACCGATTTTTCCTAATCATTTGAAAGCTTATACGAAGCCGTATGTGACGCTTTAAACGATTTATCAGAAGCATTATACGAGCAAAATTGCATCTTAATATTGGCTCAAATCCGACCCTGGACACGACTTATTTTCAAGTCCTCGAAGACTCGGATTGAGCATATTTTTGTAGGTTTTTGGGCGCTTACTAGCCAGACATCTAATCGAATGATGCACCTTTTAACTCATATCTCCACCATATTCATATGCTCTTCCAGCCACTTATGATGCAGCTATATAAGCGACTTACACTTACGTCTACAAATCTAACACTTATCGCGTCTGATTTTCCCATTTGTGGTCGAATCTGACACTTATATTAACAATGCTAAGATCAGGAGAATATCTGAGTCAGATTACAATTATCTTTCGTGTGGGTATCAGGCTGTAATGAGTCTCTTGCAGAAGTGAAGCATATTTTTTAAGAAATCAGCCGTTATCGATTTACATCCAGATTTAAGTCCTAGAAACCAATTTGGTATACACTTAGGGACCCGCAGCAGTCTTTGAAGGAAGTCAGTCTGAAAGACTTGTAACTTATCTACATTTTCTACACCCCACACAGGAGAACAGTATGATAGCATTGATTTTTTAGTAAGTTATTATATAAAGCTATTCTGCTCTCGACGGTTTTTACTTTATTTCTCTACATTGACGAGAATAGCTGGTTTTCAGCAATTCTAGCTTTCCTAGTGAAGTTGACACATACATCAGTATAATTAAGATTTGAATATAGTTTTACTCCTTAATACATATATTCTTTTACAAAGTCTACTTCTTGATTACCCCAGACGAACTTTGGTGTGTCTTTCCTAGGTTTACCATATTTGAATAATACAATTTTCGTTTTGCTAAGATTAACATGTGAATGACACATTATTGTTTTGAAGTAGTCTTCAATTAGGTTAATCTCCAATTTGAGGACAGAACTACAATATCATCGGCAAACATTAACATGAGCATGTCTTTAATTCCTACTTTAATCCTCGCAATGTTTGATTTATGAAGTACATCTACTAAATCATCCAAAAAGAGGGTAAACAGTTCAGCAGAGACACATTCTCCTTGAAGAACACCTTTTCCAATTTTGAAGTTCTCACTTTCACCATTAACTTAAACCTATTTCACTTAATGTACTCTGAGCCATATCGCCTGAAATTTGTGTGGCCATTGAAAGTCATGCCTGCTGGCGCCAGACCTGACCCTTAATTGTCTTCGGTGGTGGTGGTGGTGAGCAGGAACAGGGGCGCACGAAGTCTTACACAAGTGCCCCTGCTCACTTCACCTTCCTACTCACACAACCAACACACTAAACACATGCCTTTAAATGTATGAAATCACGTATTGATGATTTTACATGCGCTCTCACTGCATAAACTGATGCTATCTTTATCTATGTCATTCTACTTGCATGCAATATCACCTTCCAAAACTAATATTACTACTTCTAAAACTGCCAATACTATTAATTCAGAGGGAATTTTCCTTTCATTTTAGTTCACTCACAACACAACAAAACATCTTCTCATCAAAAACCACAACGTCTCTCGTGTACTTTTATTTTCTGGGAATTTTCGGATTCATATGGAATTTTAAAAGGAATAAGAAATTTTTTATTCAAAATCCGCAAAAATTAGCCCTTTTTTTAGAATCGCTTCGGGGCGTAAATTCTGAGAGAGGAAATTTCTGAATATATTTTCAGAAGCAGTGGTGAAACCGATGTGAAAGTGGCCGATGAAGCTATGAATACTATAAAAGTACATTGTGCATGAGCTCAATCAGATTACAGTCGAAGTTGGAAGTGCCTTCATAGTCCTCTCAGTCGAAGTCATTGCAGATGAAGTCCAAAATTCTTGGAAACCCCGTAAATTTTTGCGTAATCTATCTACAGTAAACAAAGATACGGTGTTTCCAAGAAACTTTACTTCTAGGAATTTTCGACTTGATCTGCCCTGAATTCTGACTTCCAACTCCGATTATAATCTGATTGAGCTCATACACAATGTACATTTATAGTATACACAGCTTCATCGGCCAATCATGTCTTTCTTTACCTTGAAATGAGAGGACATTAGGGTTCACAGTTACATGGATTTTGGCCACCCTGAACAGATATTCAGGACCTTTTCGACAAATTCAGTGCCCTATATGTCGCCTGGCTTGCAGACCTGTTTTTTCGTGCCGAACACTCAATTAAAAAACTACAGGAAATGCAAGCTGGGCTAAATTATTCCGTTCGAGTAGAATTGTGATTCAACGACTACACAACTGACTTATTTTAATCATATGTGTACAGCTTTTTAACAAACTCTACAGGATTGGTACCACTTTAAGCTTGAGAAGACTGACTATGTGTGTCGCAAATGTGAATCTACATTTGGTTGACGACGACGAGTATTTGCTGTCATCCAAATCACAGAGGAACCAAGCATAGGAGGGAGTGAGATTTGGAATTCATTTCTTAAAAGCAATAGTTAGAAAAATCCTGTGGCTCAACTCCTAATGATGGTGTATGCCAAAGATGTCCTAAAAGCTAAGCATCAGAGCCATTGACTCCAGAAGGACCAGAAAAAAGAGGCAATGCCTAGAAACATTCAATAGCTAAATTGACTACTTCTCTGACAGATGTGCAGCGCAGTATCAGAATTGGAACTTCTTAACCACTTATCACGGCAAAGGATCGTTCGACGCCCAAGGTGCAACTATTAAGAGATTAGCAAGAGCTGCGTCCTTGCAGGGAGGCTCAATAATATCAGCTACGGACTTGTGCCTATGGTGTACTAAAAGCATTCACAGCTTTGAATTTTACTTCGTATCGCAAGACCAAATACATGCTGTCTCGGAAACCTTCAACCTAATTGAATACTCTGAATCCCTTATCAACAAAACTCAACAGGCCCATACAGTAACGATTCGAGATCTTTTTGTACGAAACTTCATTTGATGAAGAGCCGATGACATCTCGTATAATGTCATCACAGTCCATTGAAGTAACCTTAGATGAAAATTGTGTGAATGATTGGGTTACTCGTATGGGCATGCGCTGAGCGCTGCCGGTTGGAGAGTCTTCAGGTGGATAAGCTGCTCCAGACGGGATTCCTTAATAAACCATAGAATAAGACACAAGTCTCTCTCTCTAGTGTCTACACATTTATTACCTCCGATTCCATCCCCATTACACCCAACGACCTAAGTTGACACAGATACCTTCTGGAGAACCTAGGACTACCCGGACACGCCCACTGCTGAGCCGGAACACACTATTCTCATTACAATGGCGACCTTTCCACCAGTTTGGTATTATGTGGTGACGTAAAAATTTTTTTTATTGGCACAGCGTGCAATTGACGCCATCTTAAATTTTATTATTTCTTATGCATAATCATCTGAAATTAAGTTTATTCTTCCCTACTCTAACAATTCATTTAGCTTACAGTTGTGAGCGTCGAAATTCTATCGTGTGAAGAAGGTCAAGGCAGAGTACATGGTTTCCACCCCACAGACAATTTCTGCACATCAACCTCAGCGACCACAACAGCTTCATTTGGTCTTGTCTCCCCATTTCATCGTTCATCGCAACAATTTCATCGTTTGAATTAGTAAGTAATATATTTCCCGAAATTCGGGTCAATAATGGTGGATAGAAGAGAGAGGTGAATAGTGGAGAAGAAAGAAGCGTAGAGAGAAGTAATAGTGTGGGGACGTCAAGAAGATTCGAAAGAAGAAGAGGGTAGTACGAACCCAACTAAATTTGAAGCCTCGCCTCAAACATATGAGGAGGGCGAGGGAAGCATGGGAGCCTAGCCTTACTATAATAAGTTTCCATAAGCCGTAGTATTGTGAGTCTGTGTCCCACATATTACATTGTAATTTACATCATTTCTAAGTGTCATCTTATTATCAATTTAGCTAATCTAATGTTAATTTACCAGAGGTATTTATTACTGAATATTATATAATCTCAGATGTTATTGTTTATGAATATTGATCGATTTATTAGGAATATGTATGTGTATGTTGAGAGTGTATATGTTGTATACGCCTGTGTGATCTGTGGGCGAGCCAACAAACGTTGTATAATTGTCAGTTACTCTTTTCTTATTGGCTCGCGCTTGATGCGCATTTTATTAGTGTTATAAGATAGGCCAACTGGTCGTACAAGAGAAGTGGCCGTTGGTAAAATATTAAGTGTTAGTCGAGACTTGTTTGAGAGTAGTCGGTTAATATTCAACAGGGATTATCTCGGTTAAAAGCCGTTAATCACAATGAATTACAGATAAGTTATTTGTCGGGTGCATACTTGATTTCAGAGTATTTATTAAGAATAAATTGTTTCGAAATAGCAACTTCATTTGCTAGCTGAGCGCTAGGGTATCCATACTACTTTGAGCTAGGGACTTTGGGATTGACGTCCCTGAAGTGAAGCGGCGAAGCGACTTTGGAAGCTTGAGTATTTACGACATTCACGTTTGACTCTAGTGCAAGGCCTGAGTTGTCATAAATAGGAATCACAATTAGGAATCACTATGAAGTAAGGAACGGACCATTCCAAAAGTGATTAGGTCTTCGTTATTTTAATGAGAATTACTATTCTCACATGCAATCATAAAGTCAGGGAAAATTAATATTATATTTGACAGTGTAGTTTCAATTCGGACAAATCGGTGTCCAAATTTTTTTAACATTTCGGTTTCATTCAAGTAAAGTCAAGTACATTCACCCATAATTAAGGAAAGCTTTATGTCCAGATACTTTTAGCCCAATCAATTTTATCATTCATTCTATGAACGTCTAGTATTATTTGTTTCTTTAAGTCGTCACGCTTGAGCATCAATTTCCGCAGGCTATCATTCAGCCACGCAGAAGGCTTAGCTTTTATTGTACGTGTCACAAGGGGAGCGTATGAGTTATTTATATCTAATAATGACTTTTCAAATGTGAAGGCAATATCAATCGGGCCATCAATCATTGAAAATGTTTTGATGAATCTAAGTTTTACCTCTTACTAAATAAATAAGGCAAGGTCGTGATTTGACAACCCAGAGTTGATTACTCCAGTTTGACAAGCATATTCTGTTATCTTTTGTGAGAACCCGAACTCAGCGAGGGTCTGAATCAGAAGTTCACCAATTGTTCATTTTTGAAGAAGGTCAATGTTAAAGTCACCAAATATTTAGCATTCTCTCATATATCCCAGGTCCGTTTTTTCGAGTTTGCTAAAGTAAGTATTAAGTTTGTCAAAAAATTCACCATAGGGGTGCTGCTGGGCTTTCTGTAAACACAACTTATGACCTAGGCCGATACCTAATTGTGGCTTAACAAACATTTTCGTTCTAGGTCTACCATCTACTATACGTACTTCTAAAATTTCTTTAACGCAATTAGTTTTACTCTGAGCAACCAGCTAAATAAGGGTCCCACACTAACTTCAGGGTCTATCTAGTCTCTGCGCAATCAAGACAGATACTTCCTAGATGTTACACATTTTTTCACGTTAATGAATGAGTTACTCAAGATCCAGAAAGGAAATCGAAAATGTTCCTCCCCGCGATTGTAGACGAAGGTTTCAGGTTTAATTTAAAACATCAATTAAGTCTCTACATTGACTCTCCACATACTAGATAGCCCTCAAAATCACAGTTTGTTTCTTGGCTACTTTGCCGTTTTACTCAGCTCATAGACAACTTTCATAACAATCTTCTCCCCGAATTTTGAGAGAGAATGTAAAGGTATGATGCTTCGTGTATAATAAGGGGCAGGTTGACACGAGATCTGAGCACACAAATACCTTTAGCTCT
>JAQGAD010002665.1:0-12666 GCA_034696625.1 Isotomurus palustris
CTGCATTCTTCTCGCATGCACACACGAAGACACGATATTTAAAACACAAAGTGATGAACCATGGATGGTCCTTTATATCTTCTTGACTTCTTTCAATTAGATCATACAGCAAATCTTCCATGTTAATGTTACCTACCTACTAATGCTACATGTGGTTGGCCATAACCCTTATTGCCCTTTGGTAACTCTGACAAAGCATCTCACCTATAAAAACAGTTTACACTTTATTATGGTAGATACAAAACAAAAGCACAATAAACAACTATGAAAGGCTGAGGATATACGGAGGATGACGCAAATGAACGGTTGACTCCTCTACTCACTTTTAGTGTAGAATAATATTGATTACTATCACAAAGCAGGTAAGGTATCATTCACGTGTGAATTTTTTGTTATTTTCTTACTCGTTCGGATGCTTTCAGGCTTTCTTCTCAGGTCCTTTGCTTGGGACTTTGAGCTTGACGCACATGAAACCTACACTCATAATTCTTCTTCTTCAGGAGCATTTTATCCTGCGAGTTTGATTGAGTACGTGCTGCCTTGCAATTAGTCTCCGTAAATCGATCGGGGATTTCTACTCGGTCATTTTCCATTTAATTATTAATCCTTGTGTAATCGTCATTAATGGCAGCTGAAATACCTTGTCAGTGAAATTATGGCTTGGTGAGTCAGTAAAAGTAAATCGTTAACCGTTGAGTGAGTGTTACATTCATCATTAAGCAATCATGCCGGACCCTGGAAAGATGTACACGTACAATCGTCTCTGGTTATTTGCAAAAAATCAGAATACCAAAGTGGGAAAGTTGCTTGGAGAAGCAAAGTCCAGAATGGGAAGAGTGAGACAACCGTCTTCCTCGGAAACTTCAGATATTGAAAGTTCCACAAATCATTTACATTCTTCGTGTCCCTTCTCCCTCAAGAGATTAGCTTACTTCGTTTCTATAATTCACCTTGTAAGTCTTCGTAAAATATCATCACACAATATTGGCATGCTATTTGTGTTTAAATAAATCACTCGTTGAATTCTCAGGCTGCTGGGTTCATTCTGGTTTTAAGTGTAGCCTGTTCTGTTCCAGAAATGGTGAGTCATCAAAGCCACCACACATGTATCATGTTAAATAACTAAAGATAACATCAACTTTTTCCAGATGAATAATCCCACGCGACTAGCTTTCTTTTGGATGTACGTGTTCATCTACTTATTCCTCGGGTGTCTCACCATTCTAGGTCTTTATCAGGTACAGACATCTTACAGAGCTAATTATCCTCATGCTTAATTATGCATATGAAATTCATAAACCTGTAATTCCCAACAGAACTCCTCTGCAACAGTTAAAGCCGGACTGATTATTTTTATTCTTCTTCAAGCGGTACTTCTCCTCACCTCTTCAAACTTAATCAGTCAATGCAATCGCCTGATAAAACTCTCTGAGACTGAAATCTCCTCGACTGTCTCAGCAAAAGAGCAATGCAAACACTCTTCCTTCATCTCCACAAGAATCCTCATTCCTCTCTTTGTTCACTCCATCCTATTCTGCTCTGCAATTGGGACGTATCTCTGGAGAAAGACTAGCAACGACTCCGAATCCCAAGTCAATCCACTTCACAAGGACATCAAGACTTATGAGTTTGCAAACATCACTATTATAATTGAAGAAGTCGAGTAGGAGCATTAAGCAGAATGTAATCCGAATTTTAATTCCAGCAATCTATAATCTCACAAACAACTGTTAGCCTTATTGTCTTGTAAATAACTCCAAGTCACACTACTCTGTGATTTTTGTACAAAGAATACTTAATTAAGCCATCCACATTTTAAACAGTAAGAGAAATACAGACTGGTTTTTTGTAATGTAATTCAAAGGAGTATTAATTGTGTACGAAAAAAACTTGTTTTGCAAGACCAAGACAAGTGCGATTAACAAGAGTAAATTGTTTCGTCCCAAAGTTCCACACACAAAATAATGGCTTGCGTCTTGCGTGAAAGAATGTCTGAGAGGAGTTGATGTTGGTTCATGAAAAATGGGGGAAGTTATTTTTGGCAGACGGACAAAAGACTACTTTGGCTTGTCTACTAGTAAATGGTGCTAATAATGTGAGTGTTATTCATCTTCTCTAACGGGTTGTTCTTGTGTTGAGAAATTGCATGGAAATACGCATGAAAGTTGGGACCAGTTGGGAGAGAAATTGCAGGATTTGGCCACATGTGCACTCCGGTTTGGAGGTTTGGAGGGTGTCGGGGTGTGCCGGTTTGACTGGGTTGCATACGTGCGTCCTTCCCGACCTTCGTCCCGATCCTCGACTCCAACTCGCAGTCTCAGTCTCAACAGACTCCTCTCTCTCTCTCTTCTTTAGGTAGATGAGACCGAAGGAACAAACTACCCGTTTCCGTCCGAGACTTTCTCTCTCATCTCTCGGACTCCTTCTAATGGATTTACCCATCTGATCTCCAAACCAAAACCCCCTCGTTCGCTGACCCAGTTCATTCATATATTTACTACCAAGGTTGCGCCTACGAAATCAGAATGGAAACCAAAACAATCTTCGTTAGTACCCGAAGTTGAGAGAAGTGTTGGTTATTTATATTAAGTGCTAGTTTATTGGGGCCTCCTTTCTCAATCGACGCGATTCAATTGGAACTGGAACTGAAAATAAATAGTGGAAACACAAAAGGAGGATATGAAGATGCAGAGACAATTCATTGTGGACGATGAACATCAACCCATCGCTATTTCACTTCCAGACGACTCTGTCATTTCCGTACAGACGAGTCAAGACTTTCTTCGACCGCAAAAACCGGAAGATTGCTGCGAGCAAAATGCTTTCTGCTTGTATCCCATCGTGCAAACGGTAACTTACAATGACAATTAATTAACGAATGATTTCTATAATGACTGAGTTAATTGTTTTATGATTTGTGTAGCTAATTGGACTGGTCGACCTGGGGGCTTTCTACGTTCAGTACAGATTGGTTAAGGTCAATAACGAAGAAAAACCTGAGGTGAGCTTGATTAATCTTACAATTGTTTTAGAACTTCACTAATAAAAAAAGAAATTAAATTTCTGTAGCCACTTCTGACATTCCCCGGTCACAAAATCGCATTTGTGTCATTCTTGCTCAGTATCATATTTCAAGAAGCATTCCTCTGGCTAGAGAGAGTAAGTTTCAGGATTCATAAACTCCATTGCTCTCGTTTTTGAAATTTAATTGATATTTCTTGTTGTGTTCCTCAGGATTCAAGACGAACAGCGATATTCTCATTAGCATCTTACATCGGAACAATATTTGTGATTACACTCGTTTGGTTTTACCAAGAACAACATGGAAGGGAGTACAAAGGGGAGCTGGGATTTAAAATTCAAACTCTCCTGATCTTCGTTATGTGGCTCGCCTTCCTCCTCGTTGCTATCGTGTATGTCGTCCGTCTCACCAAACTCATTTTTCAAATAGCTTATCAGTATCAGAGACGTTAAAATTAATTGAAACTGACCCTGCCCCCCCATTTCCCCACCCTTTCAAAATCAACCTCCCCCATTTTATACTCAAAACTCCAGCGAGCTGAACTCCCTCGGAGAAAGTGGAACAAGACTACTGTGCTGTGCACAACGAACGAATGTAACTCAAACAGAAATCATCTTTAACTCTACGTATAACTTATGTAAGTGTAAAATAACAACAGCAACTTTCTTTCCGTAAACAATACTCAATGGACAGAATGTGTTAATGTGAATCAAAATGCTCATAGGTTTCTTTCACTCTTTATTTAAACTCAATTCAAACTCCAATTTTTACCGAGAGAGTTTAGATTTTAATTCTTAACGAATATAATATTAATTGTAAGTGTACAACAGAACACACGTAATAATGATGCGATAATTGGAATGGTGGAACAGCAGATTAGTTTCCAAATTTGCTTTTACAGTCTTAATGTATTAATTACTTAATCGAAGCGAATTACAATTACAAGTCTAATTCTCATTAGCACTAACTGAACAAAAAAGAGTTTAACCGATTTCTCGTGTCTACGTTTAATTTTAGTTTAACAAAAATCGATAAGACCAGTTAACGAGTGTATAAATATAAATTGAATAACTTTAGAACGATGTAATGCAGAGTTTGTGTCAAAATTTGAAAGATTTAATAAATGTTTTACAAAATATTATCATGTAGCTTCACAAGTTCATATCGTGATCGTAAGTTCGTAAATGTTGAAATTTTAAAATTTTAAGCCGAATTTTCAACAATCTAAAAACTACACATAATTAATTACTTGAATGCACTTACAATAATTTCACTACCTTTTGATCTTCGACCTTTAATTGACACTTGATTGAAAGTTCCACTAATTCATCAGACTATAAGTTTGTAAAATTTATTGCGAATTACAAGTGTGTGTGTGTGTGTGTGGGTGTGTGTACTTGATTATTGCAGATTCCATAGGTAAATCACAGTTTTATTAAGAGAATGTCAATTTGGCACAATTTACTTGACAAGGAAGGTTTTTACTTTTTGTAGTTTCATCATGGAAGAGTAAATATGAAAGTTGGTTGTACAAAAAATCCAAGTTCAATAAAAATACGAAATAGAAAAGCATTTTTCTAAGAAAAGTCCAACAAAATCTATTAGGTTAGTTGTACAAGACGAGATTTCAGAGAGAGAGAGAGGAGACTTTTTAGATAGAACTGTCAAACTGTTGAGTGTCGAGTTGAGTTAAGAATTTTTTGGATGTGGATGTGTTGAATGTGAAAATAAATTTTTGTTCGCAGAGAGTTCGCCACCATGAACACGAAGTTACCATAAAACCCTTCACCTGCGTGTAAACTTTGAAAATCCAGCTGTTAACTCTTTCTCAGCTTTTTCAGGGTTTCTTTTCAAGATGTCTTTTTAAAGGTCTGTCACCACTGCTGCGTGTCAGCGTGTCACGTTCTTCCAGCTGGAGTTCCCTCGTTGATTGAGATTTATTGGCGTTTTCCCCACTTCATGGTGATGACATGGAGGAATCTGCAAATGTATACGAGGGATACAATTCCCATTGCACCTCCAATAGCAAACAACCAAGGTTTCGAGAGACCCAAGAATTCATCCACTTTTTCTTCATCCAGGATCACCGAAACGTACCACACAACTTGGCCATACACGGAGCCCAAGAAGAATCCCGTGAAAGTCACGAGAAAAGGACCTCTCCGTTTCTACGACACGGAAAGTGAAGATTAATCTACTAGACTCTCCACCTACTTAAGTGGCTTCATGTGTTGAACTTGGTGTAAAAAGTAAAAAAAGAAGTACCTTTCCATAGTAAAAGACTATCTCAGCCACAAACACCAAACTTGGGAAAGTGAACAGAGAGAATATCTTTCCGGGAAAATATGACAAGTCCTGTTTAAAGAGATAACTCATCGTTATATAATACTTAAGATACATCTCTCCAACTCCAATGCGGAAGGAAACTAACTTACGGTTGCGGGAAGGAATGCAGCAAAGCATATCATGTACTCCACAGCCGCTGCGGTAAACAGGGAAACCTTTGCATCTGCCAATCTCCTAATTTGTCCTTCTTCCAACTTCAAAGAGAATCTTGTGAGTCGCACAAATTGAAAGTGGGTGAGGACGAAGAAGAAAGTCCAGATGGATGTTACAATGAAGAAATACGCCCCTCCACGCGAAACTGTGATCGCCTCATAACTGAGAACACTTCCCAGACAGAAGTTCAAGCAGAACACTCCATTACTCGTGGACACCAAAAAGTATTTGGTCTGAAATTCACACACAAATCATCTCCCAATCAATAAATTAATCCCCTACAGCTAATAAACCTCTCAAGGCTTCTTCTTCAACGTTACCTTGTCCTGGAACAAAATGATCTCATTCAGTAGTATCGCTGCGAAGAATCCCAGTGCCCACGTTGTCCAATTACTAAGCACTTCTTCGTTCTAAACACAGCCATTAATTAATTATTTTTATCTAATTCAGAAGTATCTTACTATGAAACAAGGTCTTACCATTTTCTGAGCGTCTGTAGTCACCGGACTCATCAACCTTGAAATGACTAAGCCAGTGGGTACTATGCCTAAACCCTGTAGGTGTGAATGGGGTGACATGCGATTAGCTTTGAAACTTTCTGGCAATCCTAGAGAAAACATTCTAGAGATGATAGAGGTTTTAGTAAATCTTACAATTTGCAGGGAGATAGCAACGCATACGACACACTTTGTTCCTATAACTCTTCCTTTAGACGAGGAGGTATCAACACCACCGCTCTATAATTTGGAATCGGGAAACTGTTATTAATTCCAAGGCCTGTTCCCACCTCCTTCATTTGGGAAATCAAAGGAAGCTCTAGGAAACTTCTAAGGTCACTTACGGACTCATCAGTGTCATCATCCGAACAATGAGAGGCTACTTCAGGAGGCAGTGGGGGTGGTTGTTGGTGAAGTCTACCACTACCAAAAGCTACTGCTTGATGATGTGACGGTGGCATTGGTCCAAACGTCGTCTTCTTCGCTTTACTGCTACTCTCTCCACCACTTTTGTTCCCTCCGGAGTTCGAGTACGACCCGTTGATAGGCCCTGCAGGGTTTGCATTAAGTTGAGCTACTTTAAGACTCATTTCCAACGTGTAGAGAACCCCAAAGAGAAGACTGAGGAATCCCACTCCAAGTCCGTAGAGAGTAAGTTGACTCCCTTTGTAGTAACTGAGCCACCACGTAAACTGACAACAGATGAGGTTAACGAAGTGACCGAGAGTCTTGGAGAACAACGCTTGTCTTCCCCCTTTGCACACAGCCATAGCAAGCTCATTAACGACAGCGGAAATGAAAAGCGAAAGGATACAGACAACCCTCTTGAGAAACTCCGTGTCCATGTGGAACACGAATGAAATGAGGATGGCAAAAATGAGGCCGAAGATCGCTTCGAGCAGGGCAAAGATTAACAAAGATGTTGTAAGGAATGGCGTCCCATCCGTTGAGGATGTGGAAGAGGTTGTTGGGTCAATATTGAATCCATCATCGTCTTCCAAGTCTGTCGACGTGTTATAGGCTTCCATGAGACGTCTCAGGAAGTAGAAAGTTATTATGGAGCCTATCACCAAGATCACTGGCTCTATTGCCGTGTAGTTCGCTACTGACGTTGAGTGAGACGAAGACCATTGCATCTCCACAATCCAAAAAGAGTATCCTGAATGACCAGACAACATGCCATTTCTCTTTACAACCCACCTCACCACTTCATCTTGCCTTTCCTCCACCTCCTCCTTCTTCTCTTATATTAAAGTGAAACTAGTGAAAGTAAACACACGCTATGAGTATATAAATATCCTTACCACAAATTATTGTAAGTGTGTATAGACAAAGAGCAGCGGTAACTTGTCTTCCACTGACCTGTGAAGCAATCAGAAAACTCTTTCAGCTCACCTATCCATTCACAAACCCTACCACCACCTTCCCCATTAATATCCCCAATTGAGATTTGAGTTCCCATATTATTACCGGAATGTCTGGAGCTGTAAGAACACTCTGAGCATAAAAGGAAAGTAGAAGACACACAAGAAGAATGAGCCGACCGAAGAGAGGAATAATCTGAAGATAAAAGTTCAATAAAGTTTCATAGATTTCACGGGTAATTAATTTTAATGCGGGTTATGGAGGTGTTCATTACGTCTTTTGTAACATCTGGGCTGATAATGTCCCAAACGAGGAGTGTAGACAGGATTATAGTCACCACCTGGAAGAATCCCAATGAGACTTTCACTTTCTCTCTCACGGTTGAGTCTCTTTGAGACTACGAGGATACTCAGGTGGATATGGAAAGTCATATACGTGAAGTTTGTGAGAGTAATCTCATGGAAAACTTACGAGTTGGAGAGAGACTGCGATGGAAGAAGGAACCCTGATGGAACACCCTGAATGATGGGACGAAGAAGGTTCCACTCCTCTAGCCCTGTCGTCCTCAGCCAGTGTGAAGATCTCCATGGTGGGAGACACGCAGATTTATTAATTGGTAGGAAGTATTAAGCCTACCTGGACATTATTATAGTGGGACTCTACTACACACGACTGGGAGCACGTAGAAAGGAAAAAAAACAGTCATGTATGAAGAAGAAGATGTGTACACAAACACACACACACAGACACACATGCAAGACAAGACTGTGTGTACACTTCTCTTAATGCCTGACTTTTGGCAGTGTTGGGGAACTACTGAAGATGCTCCTATCCTACACGGTCTCTGGCCGGGAGGAAAGAAAGAGAGAAAGAAGTAGTTGGGAGTTTGTAGCAGTCGTGATCGTGATGATGATCTGTGTAAGTCTGTGAAAGGAATGTGGAGTAGGAAGGTAGAGAGAGACTATGAAGAATGTCGGGAAGAATGGGTTGGGATTTTTGTCTGCGACTTCGGGAGTGCTAAATGGCTTGGCGAAAAGACCCGGGTTACTGCATTTCGGGTATGAATTATACAATGCGCCTGTTCATGCATTCTCATGGAACGGGCGAGAAAGTTAAGAGTCTGATTTTGAGAGTGAAAGTAAACGGAGGTAGGAGTGAAGGTGATGGTGGTGGTGGTGGTTGTGAGGTGGTGGGTGCAAAGAGATCATGAAGAAGTGTGTGGTTCGGTCCAGTGATCCATAAGTAAAGGATATCTACAGAGGAAGGCTGGAGTGAGTCCTTCTTCCGCTCTACAGATGTATATATAGCCACCGGCTGCATTATGGATGAAGTTAAATTACACTGCAGTAAAGCAGGGGGATGGGATCGACACATAAAATAACAAAAGTGAAAGCAAGGAGCAGTAGAAAGTAGAAAGCATCATCATCTCTCATGTATATGATATGTGTGGATGGGAAAGAGAATGAAGAGAGAGAGAGAGAGAGAGTGGAGGACTCATCCTCAAGGATGAACGCATATCAAACTCAATTATTGATGGAAAACAGCAAGACGAGCAGAAACCAACGATCTTCTTATTATCCATATCACGTCCATCACTTCTTCCCTTGATGCTACACTTGTTGTAATGAAATAAATGGAATGAGCAGTTCAGTCCACGAGTTTGCAAGAGTTACAGTTACAGAGTTGTTGGTCGTTCGTCGGTCGGTGGTCGAGCAGTCGAACAGTCGTTGGGTTCTCAGCCCAGCAGCAAAGAGGATGAAACTGCGAAACTGCGAAACTATGGAACTTGGAAAGTAGAAGAAGGAGGACCGGCCGACTAGACTGCAAGCTACAATAGTAGTCGACTGGTCCCAAAAAAGGTACGCTTCAACTCACAGGGACGTAAACTTACATATTACAGAGACAAGGATGATGGGATGCTCTTCTAGCTTTCTCCTTCGTCCCTCCTTTGCCTGCTTATGGTAAAACTAGTCTTGTGTAACAATCCAATAATGGGATTAGGACTGAAGAAGAGAAGAGGAAAGTAGGAAAAGTTGTACGTGATTTACTTTACTGTTGGCAAAATCGATCCAAAAATGATAAAGATTCCGAACATTCCACGTTTATTATTACAAAGGGAAACTCGGGACTTTCACTCACTCAGATTAGCCTTGCTTGCCTTCCTCCGCCTACTTTTTCCCTAGAAAACATGAGCCCCGTATGAGAATAACCTGCAGGGTTTCTTAAAATGTAAAATTCTAAGCGAGTGCGATTCCAAAAGTTCTGAGAAATCCCTGAGAAGTAATCCTTGTGTATTTATAAATGTATAAAAACTATGTAGGTTAAAAAAAGAAACGTAAGAGCGTAAAAAATTCCACGCGTCTTTTCTCCATGTACATGTGTAATCATCATAAGTTCCTTTGAGATTTCCTTCATCCTATAATTGAGCAAAGGCAAAAAAAGCAAAAAAATACGAAGGTAGTCTTGGTGTGTCTGCGGTGGTGGAAAAGATGATGATGATTTGACTTTGTAAAGCTGCAAAGTTATTGCACACACATTTATATACAAGTAAAAGAGGAGAAAAGACGCTTCGCATTTCCGATTCCGGCGAAGAACAGAGAGAAATGAAGAGTTCTTTTTCCCCAAAAGACATAAAAGAGGAGTGAAGTCACGATTTTTATATTCCAGGGACAGACAAATCGAGAGAGATGAAAGTTGAGAAGCAACTGGAGCTGCAAAAGCTGCTAAAAATGCTGCACCTACGGGGAAAAGGTCTCACATATGCACAACACACTCAGAGAGACTTCTCCAATGATAATAATATGTTGAATTCTAACTAAACATTTTGTCTCCTTCCCTCCAGTCTTCTTTTTTCCCTCATCCAGCATCAAAAATTGATTAAATAAGCACTGCTGCGATGGCAAAAGTGTTTTTGTCCGTGTATTTCGAATCCTGTTCTCTCTAACGGTTATTTAGACTGCAGGGACTGCCTTGTGCTTTCTCTCTCTCTTTCTCTAGTCTCTCTGTGTATGAAATATACAAACGAATCCCAACGGATAAAGTTGCATTAGAAATGAAACAACCTGAATCCTAATGCGCCTTTGTCCTTTTATATCCTTCAAGGATTGTTGGAGAATAAAGTTCCATGAAAATCACTGCAGGGATCCGTGAGTAAATCCAAATTAATCTGGAAGTTGTGTTGTAGAACAGCGGATGCCAGGATCAAAAATGCATGACATACAAAAGAGCTACAGGTTCGTTTATGCCTTTAATCCACCACACAAATGTGGAAGCGTACATAGCACATTTATTTATTAACATACATCCCACACTGCTCTACATTTACTAGCAGAGAGGTAAGGGAGTACAATATTTACTTAGTTCAAGGCTAAATAATTCTAAACGTACACGTAATAGTTCATTAGTATCACAAGTAATGTTATTTCATCCAGTAGTAGTGATGTTATTACTTAAGAGGATGTTTGCGCAAGAGGTGTGTGTAAATTATGGATATCTGATTGTTGAAGATACAGAGAAGATTACACAAGTACTACTACTTCTGGACTACTTAAGCTTGTGGTTCTTGTTCTGTGCCAAGTACCTAAGGATTTCTTGCTCTTCCCTGGGACTCGTACAGCGCTTTCCAGCGAGCCAAGACTGGATGACCAATTGTGGGGTTACCCAACACACCATGATGAGTAGGAATAAAACGAAGCACCCACAGTACCCCAGGACGCCTACAAGGCTGTCAGTGAATTGCCATTGATCTGTCTGTTCCCATTCCATGTCCATGATGGCTTCTCAGAGATTTATCCAGCACGGGGATTCCTGTTATCGATAAGGACACATTAAGTTTTTCCCAAGGATGAATCGTTTTATGGCTTGGCAGACTTTTGGGTAAGAAGACGCTCAACGCTACTCACAACAGTCAGAGAGTCGCTAGTTGACAATTACTTTTGGAAGAAGTTGGAAGAGCAACCACCAAGACACAGTGGATGGTAGACAGTATGAAGAAGGACAGAAGTAAGACACGTATTAAGACTCCCACTAAGTTCCAAACTGTTTCGTCAGCCAAGGAACAAGAAGCATTAAAGGAATAACAACCTTAAAAGATGGGAAACCCGTGGGAGTATTTTCTTTCTCACGCTCATCTCAACTCTTTTCCTTCTTTCCACTTAAACTTCTCTTAAACAACTCATCTTTAACTACCCATCGGTTTACAATAGAAATTACAACGCCCCACGTAATCTTAGCGACGTTACACAATCATGGGCAGCTCTCATATACTGTGCACAAAATAAATATTGAAGTCATCATATACTGTGTAGACCAGTAGGTACATAATGACTCGGTAATATCGTAACCTTCTAGCTCGTAAGGGTTTGAGCGGTGATTTAGGTAATGGGAAAATTCAATTAGGCAACCAAGTACTTCTAAACAATTATCTACTCGTAGTGCACCATATTGTATCGCTTTCCTTTCAGGCAATTACACTGCTGCTGCTGCTGCTGCTGCTCTAATTTACTAAAAGAATTTGGAACGAGACACACACCGAGAAAATGGCTGGGGAAAGTTGCAAAGCAATCTGAGCCAGTGTATGTGTGTGTGTGTCTGTTCTTAACGTATCATCCGTATTCTGCAGGTATCTAACTGTGTACCGCATTGTGCTAGAAATGGTAGAATACGGTGATCATTGCTGTCTGCTGTCGAGTAATGTTGCGCAAATGGGCTTAAAGGCAATTGAATTGCGACGCGATATAAGGCTCCGAAGGAAATGAGTCGAAATGCGGGTGTTAGAGAAGACGGGTAGGAAATGAGAAGAAGATATATACACGCCGAATGTTACACACACACATGAATATATAGTTTGTCCGTATCTCTTACCGGTTTTTGGGTTGAAGGGTCTGGAAGAAACTCTGTGCTTGACACAATTCCCGAGATGAATAGAAAAGAAGTTGTTGCTCGCTGCAGAACTTGGGGAGTAAACTGTACCCTTTTGACTCTAAGTGGAAGAGATACTTCCTCGAGAAAACTTTGCTTTTGTGGTGAGCGTAAAAGTTTAGGAATAACTTTTCTAAGTTGTTAACTGAGACGGCAGGAGGAATGCTTAAGCGAGAGGTGTTGTGGTATGTCTGGAGGATTATTCCCAACTGCTTCAGTCGAATGGTTATGTGGGATCTGTTAAGTAGACCGCAGCAGCAGCAGCAGCAGTTCTCGTATAAAAATTTACATTATCAGCAGTACATCCTCCACGTTCTTCAGATTGCGGCTGAAGCTCAGGAAGAACCTGTATTGTTGTAAGGT
>JAQGAD010002666.1:0-12664 GCA_034696625.1 Isotomurus palustris
TTAAGAAGATCTAATAAAACTGCTATCATCTTAGCAGAAGTCGATAGACGGTAGAGGTGCTCCTTCCTAACTAGAGATACACGATGCACACACACAGTCAGGCAGTCAACAGTTTATCAGTAAAAATTTGCATGCACACAAGCTGAAGATTTCTCTTTTGTTGTTTTATTGCTCTTGAATCTTGAGACTCTTTCTGTCTCCTTCTTCTTTGGAGATCATTGGGCACGGATGGATATACATGTGCAGGGAATCTTGACATTTAACGCACAACTTTTCATCATTAAAGAGAATTGATTACCTAACAGGGACTTTTCTCCTGCATACTCGTGTGATGACTATATACTGTAGCTTTGATTCATATGAAAGATATTGTGTAAGCAGAGACGAATTAGTGTTGGCTGTAGAGCCACGACGAAGAGCTGTAAAAGTCTTGAGAATTGATGAAATATATGTTTAAAGAAAGGGAAAATGTTTTATGAATGGAGATGTGTGATTGAGATATCATTAGGATATCTGCGATGCTCGGAGGGAGGAAGGAAAGTGTTTGTGTGGGGATGAATGGGAGAGAGAGGAGCTTTATAAGGTTGAATGTGCCATGGATTTCGACATCACTTGAGATCTCCACTTGCAGAGGAGCAAAAGGAGGAAGGAAGCAAATTGAGGTGATTGAAACGGAATAAAATAAGCTGAGACAGTCCGGAGCACCGGAAACGGGAATCATGAAGGTCCTTGTGGTAAGTGGAAGGAGGATTTGATAGGAATTGACTGATTAATTGAGGTTTGATTGAGACGTTGTGTTGTGGTTGACTATGCAGGTGTTGGCGTCTTCGTTGGCTTTAGCATCAGCCGGGTTCTTCTCTGGTGGAGGAGGACGAGGAGGTGGTGGAGGAGGTTATCCTGGAGGAGGTGGAGGTGGACGACCTTCGTCAGGGTATGGAGCTCCTGGAGGTGGCGGTGGAGGAGGATATTCTGGTGGTGGAGGAGGATATTCTGGTGGTGGAGGAGGATATTCTGGTGGTGCAGAAGGATATTCTGGTGGAGGAGGAGGTGGAGGACCATCTTCAGGGTATGGAGCTCCAGCCGCTGGCGGTGGAGGAGGAGGATATTCTGGCGGAGGAGGAGGTGGAAGACCATCCTCCGGCTATGGAGCTCCAGCTGCTGGCGGTGGAGGAGGAGGATATTCTGGTGGAGGAGGTGGAGGACCATCCTCCGGCTATGGAGCTCCAGCAGCTGGTGGTGGAGGAGGAGGTGGAGGACCATCCTCCGGCTATGGAGCTCCAGCAGCTGGTGGTGGAGGACCATCCTCCGGCTATGGAGCTCCAGCAGCTGGTGGTGGAGGAGGAGGTGGTGGTCCTTCTTCAGACTATGGAGCCCCAGGGGGTGGAAATGGAGGAGGAGGTGGAGGAGGAAACGGAGGAGGAAACGGTGGAGGTGGAGCAGGTGACGGAGGATCTGGAGGAGGAGGCCAAGTTCGGAGATACGTGTCAGTTCACGTTGCCCCAGACGAAGGAATCCAAGAAGCTTCCCGAGTAATCAGAGTTCCCGGAGGAGGCGACAAGCACGTGAACATTATTTTCGTGAAGGCCCCAAGTTCCTCCGGAGCCCAGCAGACTGAAGTTGTCCTTCCACAGCCCCCAGAGCAGAAGAATGTCGTCTACGTCCTCGTCAAGAAAGAAGAGGCTGGCTCCAACATTCGAGTGCGACGACCACCTCCATCCGGCCCAAGCAAACCTGAAGTATTCTTCATCAAGTACAGCAATAACGGAGGTGGTGCTGGAGGAGCTGGTGGCGGTGATGGAGGAGCTGGAGGAGGTGGTAGTGGTAATGGAGGAGGAGCTGGAGGAGGTTCGTCTGGTTATGGAGCTCCAGCCCCAGGAGGAAATGGAGGACCATCTTCAGATTACGGAGCTCCAGGAGGAAATGACGGAAGACCATCATCAGATTATGGAGCTCCAGGAGGAGGAAATGGAGGAGGACCCTCCTCCGGTTATGGAGCTCCGGGAGGAGGAGGAGGAAGACCATCCTCAGGATACGGGGCTCCTTAAGGGCTTATCTTCACTTGTGAAATTCAAGTCATTAATTGTTAACGTGCTCTGCGTACCCAGTGACTGTTGTTATTTACTCACATTGAGTTGTTCCCACATGTAACCAGAAGGTCTAATAACTCTGTTACACTTTTGATTGTTGGTTCCTATTATCTCGCTAGTTCTTAAGAAAACCAATAAAAACAAGTTTTTACGAACAAACCCCACAGAATTTATGAAAAGGTTTGAATTTGAGTTTCACATACTGAAAGACGATAGAATCACGAATAACGCATCCTGCTCCGCTTCTCACCAACTAAACTTATGATTGAAGTTTGCTGAAAGGCATTTTCTATTCTATTTATTTTTATATTGTTAAATAATACAGTTCATATTGTTCCAAGAATTCCGGCATTCTTTTATAATACTTACAAATGCTGGCCATTTATGAAAAATAACAAAGTTTCCAGATTCCTGGTCTTAGCTTCAATCACTGTTGATAATAGCATCCTTGAAATTGGAATATGTTTTTCCATATTAGGCATGATCAATCGGTTTTTAGTATTGAACATTTTAACATTCGGAAATGAAGCAAACGATTTTTCATCATTTCCATTTCTTCATTGATGATTAACTTTCAGACTCCTCGAAAAAAATCGCAATGATGTTTCTAAATTTTAATATTACAAATATGTTCTGGATTATCTAGAGAGGGTGCAAGACCAGACCGTAACAGTAACTCATTCGAATTGGAAACCAAAAAGATTCAGTGCCATTGCGCAAAATTGAATCATCTAAATATATATTAGTTGTGTAGATTTTCATGGGAAATAGGAATAGATGTCTTGGAGTTGTGTCATTTCAATATCATTTCCTGTAGAGTTTGTACTTCAGTCTGCCCCGTTTTTATCCAGAAAGAATTGTTCGTAATAGATGACATAATAAAATTACGATTCTATGATCTAACTTTAGTGTGTTGTTGAGAGTTGCTTGCTTTTAAGCTCACCATCTCAAATATCTTTTAGCTCTAGA
The DNA here is from genome assembly GCA_034696625.1 of Isotomurus palustris. Classification (NCBI taxonomy): domain Eukaryota; kingdom Metazoa; phylum Arthropoda; class Collembola; order Entomobryomorpha; family Isotomidae; genus Isotomurus; species Isotomurus palustris. The sequence continues at coordinate 3,057 of JAQGAD010002666.1, forward strand.
GAGGAGAGTATTGCGAGTGACTCACACGACTCACACTTAAGCAAAGGAGGAGACTCACAACTTCACAAGTGTCCAACCAAAACAAACATTTAAAAACTGCAAGTAATTCTTCTTTCGATTGTCTCCGTTATTTTTAGTGAATACAAAAACAGGTGAGAAGTAACAAGTCACAATACACATCGAGCTTTTTATATACAGTGCACGCACTATTTTAAGTTGTAACAAAAATTTGTATCTAAAGAAGGAAGAGAAAATATTCTTGTTTAATTGCGTTGCGTTAAGTTACATAGCGTTTGTGCATGACATAATTTTATTGTGAAGATTATTTTAATGATATTTATTAAATTAATTAAGTAAAGGAGACAACCACAACGAAATAAGTATTTTTGTGATAGTGGATTATAATTTATTTTTAGTTTAAATCTAGATTCTCTAGACTGTGAATGACTGCTGAGAGTAGTGTTAGTAATTTTCTGTTGGTGCTTTCAAATCTCGTAGATTTGTACATTATATAGTTTAAGTGGAAACTTAAAAGAAAATGGAAACTCTTAAGAGTAAGGTGAGCAATTTGGTGGAGTCGGCTGGAGACATGTCGTCGTTGTTTGGAAATCCTTTTTCCACTCCCGTGGGACAGAAAATAGGTATGTGTTATTATTTTGTTTTTTAAAGTTTTGAACATTGAACATGATTTGTTATGGTCTGAAAGTAATGGATTAACACATGATAACACTTGGTTTCAACAGAACAAGCAACAGAAGCAACGCTAGCATCCGAAAACTGGCAATTGAACATGGAGATCTGTGACATGATCAATTCATCCGAAGATGTTGCGAAAGACGCTGTTCGAGCGATAAAGAAGAGACTGCAGCAAGTGAAGAATTACACAGTTATCATGTACACTCTAACTGTGCTGGAAACTTGTGTCAAAAACTGTGACAAGAGGTTTCACTTCATGTTATTTCATAACAAGGATTTCACCAACGAGTTGGTGAAGATTATAGGCAAGTCTATTATATTTTAAGATATTAAAATTTGAAAACCGATTTTTAATTAATTAAAAATTAATTTTCTGAAGTAGGACCGAAAAACGATCCACCTACGGTTGTGACAGAGAAAGTGTTGGGGCTCATTCAGTCGTGGGCTGATACTTTCAAGCAGCCAGAGTTTCAGGGTGTGGTCAGCGTATATGAAGATTTGAAGTGCAAGGGAATTGAGTTCCCTATGACGGATTTGGATTCGATGGCTCCTATTTTAACGCCCAAGCGAGTAAGGAAAGGTTAAAACTAATGGAGCTGTTAATACAGATTTATTTGCAGTTTGTATTTTTGTGTCTATTAGACTGTGGCTACTTTGCCAACTCCTCCAGCAAGCACTGTGGGAAGTACTGTTGCAGCCCCGAGAGTCCAGCAACCTTCTCAAGAAGAGCCAATTCTTCATCCTGTTAATCTGGGACAGTCACAATTGGTGTTGACTCCAGAGCAATCAGCGAAACTGAAACGGGACATTGGGCAAGTCCAAGGAAATATGACTGTGTTTTCTGAAATGCTCTCTGACTTAAAACACAACGAAAATCCGGAGGATGTTAAGTTTTTAGAGGTAATATAATTGTTGCTTCATTTTTAAAACTTAACAATGGTAGATTCATATAAATAAAGTGCAGATTGAGAATGGCTTCTGGGGATTCAATCTATTGTTTAGGACTTACACAAAGCATGCAAAGAAATGCAACGAAGAATAGCCATATTGCTGTGCACGATAAGTTCTGAGGATGAGCTTATGACAGACATGCTTCATGTGAATGATGAACTCAACAACCTTTTCCTGAGGTTTTAATTCGAGAAAAATACATAATACGTTACAATAAGAGGAACTGCTAAACTATGCGTGTACTTTTATATTTTTACAGGTATGGTCGGTATAGAAAGAACGTGGAAAAAACAAATCCTAAATCGGATGAGCCGTCGCTTATTGATTTTGACGCTGGAGCGTCTGGAGTTGACTCAAAGAAACCTAGTGGTGCCATACCTAAGAAACTAAAAGATGAAGACAAGGAATTCGATATGTTAGCTCGGTCTAGAAACGAAGGTGGTAGTAGTAAATCAAGGTAATAAATGCTAAAACCATGATCTTCATTCGTGTAATTGTACTATTTTGGAATTTTTCATTCAATATAATTTCTTTATGCAGTGGAGCACCATCAACAAAGTTACCAGACTTCAAAGATGCCAACCCAGCGCACAGTTCCCTCAGGGAAGCTGCATTTCAGCCTAAAAACGTAAAATTTCAAAAATTCCATAACCCACACAGCTAACTGCAACTCACTGCACACTTGAATTTTCTTGTCCATGTTGTGTTTTATGTTGTTGCATCCACTGGGTGATAATACGGTGGTATATTCGTGTCTTTTTGTGTTTATTTTGCGTATTTTATGCCTTTTTATGTTACTTCAATAGCTTGAAATCGATGAATCCGAGTTCGATGAGATTTTGCAGGTACTTTTATTTCCGCTCAAGATTATGTTACTTCGCTTTCTGAGTGTATTTGCATGAACTTGTTTGTGTATCCTTTCTTCTTTATAGTCCCACACGGAATCAGACTTCAATGAAATGGAGCAATGGCTTAGCACCGGTTCCATGAGCAGCAGAGTATGCATGCAATTTTTATATTTTTCTTGTAGTAAACCTTTGGCAGAATTTAATGAAGTTGGATTTGTTGGATCTCGCCTCCTTTGAATCTCTCTCTCACTCTGTTTGTCTCTACTCTTCGCAACATCAATGAAAAAAAGATTCGTCGTTTTATTTTCCATCTAGCTATCATCGGCTGGAGCATCGGGAGAAGTCTTAAGCAGTTCAGAATTCGACAAATTCCTTGCTGAACGAGCTGCAGCCGCCGCATCCAAAGACCAAAAGAAACCAGATGAAAAATAAGACAGCGTTTACTTCATTCCAGTTCAAATAACCTATCTATGTAACCCAAATACCTATTCTACCTTGATAAGAAAAGATGATAACCTTTTAACATAGCATTATTGTGCACTGTCTGTTATAATGACCCTTATTCACAAGTTCAACCGTACTAACTAATAGCACACAAAAATGTTATTTAGAAATCTAAGTGTGTTTTATGTAAGTTGTAACTCAACTCTAACGGTTCGTGATCCATTGTAGTAGAGATAGAATTATTTATTATCGTGTGATTTTGATTCACTCGTGATGTGATTCACTCATTCATTTTAGTCTGAAATAAAATCGAGAGTTTACTGAAACAATGCAATTCCTAATTACTTGATTTATCATCATTCTTTTGTACCCTATCGTTATCAGCTTTATCGTTTTAACGTGAATAGTGCACAAATTGGAAAAACAACCTAATGCCCATCCCCTTCTTGTGAACTTGCGACAAAGCATTCTGTTAATAAGCAATGCTGCATATATAATCCATTCTTTTGCGGATTGGGCACAAGGCTGTAAAATCCAACTGGCTTATGCAGTATAAGAAAAACATTTGGTGTTATGCTCATCACAATCATCAGCTTACCTTATCAACAAACGAATGGAATTGTACCTAAATCAAACTGACATATGGATGAAACTCAATGTTAATAGGAGATTGAAAGTATTTCTTCTGGAGAGATTTGATAAGGACGATATGACATGAAATGATATGATGCATGAGATAAACCAACAAATAGGTTGCTGCTGTCATTAGAAATAAGGATTCATATACTTTCATTACACAGCTTCATCAATCAAGACGCAGAAAGGAATTTTTGTAACAAGTAAGAATGATAATTACATGTACCTAGTCTTAATTCCAATTAATTGTAAAGATCTCTCATTAAAAGTCTAATCTTACAGATCATGGCAAGATATCAGCTTGTAGGTATCCTGTTGGCAGTTGCTTTTTCAGGTGTTTCTGCAACTCTGAGGTCAGCCGAATTTGATTACCATAAAGTTACTTTCCAGCAGCGTCAATGATTAAATGTTGTAATAATGATTATTTAACTAATTTTTCGTTCATGCAGGCAAGCTGGAACCTCTCAATTCACTTACGTTTGTGAAAACCAGTCATGTCTGAGGAAACTCAAAGCCGAAGCTGCAGCAGGAGTTCCTGTAGAAGTGTGCAAACTAAATTGCGCTGACAATGGAAGCTTACTTCCACTTCCAACTGGAACTGTAAATGACAATGCAATTTGTACATACATTCCGAAATTCCAAACTGCTAACCCATTGCATGTCTTCGCTTATGTGTAGATCTCCCTTGGTCAAAATCTAGTACCTTTCTACCCAGCTAAAGTATCTTTTACCGGTTTCGATTCGCTCGTCACGGTTAAACCCATGTTGGAAGAAGCTACCAGCCAAATTTTCATTGGTTACCTCAGAAAAGTACTTTGAAACTTTAATTGTAACCATTAATTTCTTGAATTACCAATTATCTCTCTTTATGCTGTACGAAGTTGCATCCAGATTACGACGGTACTACCGATCCGTTTCCCTCTGCTGGTCCATACCTGCCTAGTAGTGTAACAGTTACCATCAACGTTGGATCTGATGATTCATTTATACAGTTAGGCACTGACGAATCCTATTCACTTCAAATAACAACGAATGCTGATCAGGTAAGCTCTCACGAGAGACTTATTTTCAGCCTGAACTGATTTATTATATTACTTGAAAGATAAACAGCTTATGTAGACACTTAAGATAATCTGCTTTATTCTCATGCACTCTCCTCTTGATCTCTCCAAATGGGGAAATAGATAACGTCACTTGTGAACATCACCGCTCCCACTTACTTCGGTGCAAGACATGGGCTGGAAACTCTAAGTCAACTTATCGCTTATGATGAGGATGTGGATGCTTTGAAGGTGATGCTCATTTACTCTTGACATTGAAAGGAAGCTGTAATAGTGTAGGGATAATCATAATCGGATAATAATGACAATGTAATTTATTTATTTCATAGATTATAAGCACCGCAACTATTATTGATGCACCGGTGTACAAATATCGGGGAGTTCATCTTGACACTTCCAGGAATTTCTTCTCAGTCAACAGCATCAAAAGTATCATCGATGGATTATCCTACAATAAACTTAACATTTTCCACTGGCATATCACCGACACCCATTCGTTTCCTATGGAAGTGGAGGGGCTTCCCAAGGTACTTCTATTCCTAAATTCATTAAGCTCTCCGAATAATCCATATGATTTATGCCATCGATGTATCTGTATTATTGTATATAATTAGATGACCGAGTACGGAGCATATTCTTCCAGGAAAATCTATACTATCGCTCAAATGAAAGACATCGTCAGCTATGCAAGAACTCGAGGAGTTAAAGTGTTGCCCGAGTTTGACGAGCCTGCTCATGTTGGTAATGAAGGAATTAGGATTAATAAATACGCTTAAAAATAGATGAGTGTGGTTCATAAAGCAGCGATATGGTATTAATTAGGTCACGGATGGCAATGGGGTCCTACAGAAGACAAAGGAAACTTGGTTGTCTGCCTTGACGCAGATCCGTGGTATGATTACTGTGTGGAACCTCCATGTGGTCAACTGAATCTTGCTAATCCGGAAATCTACAATGTTTTACGTATGTAGAATTCATCGCCTTGTATTTGTCATGCCTGAATTCGGTTCATTCCTATTTAAGTTCCTTCAAGATAATTCAGTCGTAGGAGTGTCATGCCCGAATTCGGTTCATTCCTATTTAAGTCCCTTCAAGATAATTCAGTCGTAGGAGGTTCATCTAATGTTAGTATTTTTAGTGCCTTTAGGGATTTTGTTTAGTATTTCGTTTACCTTTTCTTACCCAGCTATAATCGAGAGATAAGACAAACTGTCGATCCTATCGGATTCTTATAATCCTAGAAAGGTAACTGTAATTCTTCTTTTCGTAGGGACTTTCACTTCTACACTTTCTACGAAGAAAAGAGTTTCACATATTATTATAAGAGGACAAGAGGAGACAGATGTGAAGTTGCATGTTTTAATTACTTATTGCAGAGCAAGTATATGCAAGCATAATGAGCATCTTCGATAGCAGAGATTTGTTTCACGCTGGAGGTGACGAGGTCGACCTGCGATGCTACAACTCCTCGTCAGAAATTACAGAATGGATGGCCGGTAGAAACATTTCCACGGACAAGACGGGATTAATGAGCATTTGGGGAGAGTTTCAACAAAAAGGTAATTTAAAGAAAAAGGTAATATGTACGGTGTGACGTCCAGGCCAACTCAGGTACAACCCTACATAACAACTTGTGTGAAGAGGTAAATTTAGGATGCCCTTATTGCACTCCGGATATCGGGGAAAATGACGACCTAGTGGTTGTAAGGCACTAAGTGTATGCACTCTAAACAAACAGATAACGACAAACAGAATGTTTATTAGTGCCTAAAAAACTATTAAAATACAATTAATTGGCGTTAGAGCCGATATATGTGTTGTGCTGCTGGGAGCGGTGATGGTAGAAGAATAATTTAGAACGACGCGGAGACAGAAGTGTGTCAGTTAGAACGAACAAAGAACTAGGTGGTAGAAAAAGAACAGGTGGACATGTTGAAACATTAAAAATACTCGATTGCTAGCTTACTACGAAACATACCGCCCACCTTGAAATGCCTATTTCAAATATAATAAAATACTGAATTGGTAAGGGACACAGTTTAAAGATAGGAAGCTTGAGAACACCTTGAGCAGTCCGAACATTCACAACGCACACTGCACCATCTTGTCCGGCGAAAGTTTCAGTGATCCTTCCAAGGTTCCACTTGAGAGGAGGTAGGCGCTCATCTTTCACTAGAATGAGGTCACCAACCTTCAAGTCTTCCTTACTATTTGTCCACTTAGGCCGCTGCTAAAGAATTGACAGTTATTCTTGATGCCATCGTTGCCAAAACAGGAAGACACCAGGCAGTTACTCGTTGTAATCTTGATAGTGAATGATAACGCGTTACTAAGTCGTCGGATCGTGTCATAACGTGAGCTTTGTGAGCTTTGGCACGACGTTCTTCAAGATTAGTTGCTGGAAAATCTGCAGGTTTCCAAGTTGATGGATCATCCAATAACCATGAAGGCCCATGCAGCTAAAGTGGATGAGAGGAATGTTCGTTTGGAGATTTTCCTCTGGAGGAGCAATCAGCAGGGTTGTCTTCGGACTTCACATTTTGAGGTGGGACTGCATCTTGAATTTCTGATACTCGATTGGACACAAAAGTCTTCCAGCGATTGGGGTGGCCTTGAATCCATGCTAATGTGATGGTAGAGTCACTCCAAGCGTAAACATTGACAAATGTAAGCATCAAAGCCTTCCTAGAGCTGACTTTGAGTCTTGCGAGCAGCGTCGCTCCAAGTAATTCCAATCTTGGGAAAGACACCGTCTTGATAGGAGCTACCTTAGTTTTCGCAGTCACTAACATACAGTGGATGTTGCCATCACAGTCTTCAACTCGAAGATACACTACAACGACAGAGTAAGCTGCTTCTGAAGCATCACTAAATCCCAAAAGTATGGTACTTCTGGCGTCTAGGCCCGACATCACCCAGCGTGAGATTTGAACTTCTACCATTGTCTGCAGTGATTTTCTGAATTCAAGCCATCGATTGGCTATATCTTTGCTTATTTCTTCGTCCCAACCAAGTCCAAGGATCCACATTTCCTGCATGAGAAGCTTGGCGACAATAATAACAGGAGCAAGCCATCCGATGGGATCGAAAATTCTTGCAATATCAGACAATAAGGTGCGTTTGGTGAACAGCTTTGATACTGTCGGAAGCACAATTTTGAATACGTAGTAGTCTGGTTCTGGGTACCAATCAATCCTTAGGACCTTGACACTGTCATTTACGCCAATCTCTAGACATACCTTGGTTTCTCGCAGGGCTTCAGGAATGACTTCTAAAAGTTCCTTGCTATACTTGCGGAGAAGAAACTGTCCTCGCTCGAGTAGTCCGTTCAATTCTGATTGAAGTTTCAAAGCTGTTTGAACATCTGGAGCTCCTGACATTATGTCATCGACAAAGAAGTCACGGAGAGCAACTTCTGCACCTAACGGATATTCTTCCCTTAACTCATCTGCCAATTTTTGTAAGCACTTGGTTGCTTGATATAGGGCTGATGCTGTTCCGTAGGTCACAGTCTTCAGTTTGTAGTGTTTAACTGGATCTGTGGGGTTGAATCGCCAAACAATTCGTTGATAATCGCTGTCGTCGGGATGCACGGAGACTTGATACATTTTCGCTATGTCTGCTGTGAAAGCTATCTTGTGAGTCCGAATGCGAAGAATGAGAGGGATAAGATCGTCTTGGAGCTTCGGTCCGACCATTAGACAATCGTTAAGGGACCTCCCATTTTTAGTTGCGCGAGTTGCGTCGAATACAACACGAAACTTGGTTGTGGTACTCGAGGATTTCAGCACAAAATGATGAGGCAAATAATATGACTTGTTTGAGTCCACAGCTATTTCCTCCGGCGTCAACTCTTCCATATGACCCAAAGCCGTAATTTATTAAAGCCAACCATTATACAGGTGGACCTGTTTGAGGGTTTTCCCATGACAAAAAACCCGGGACGCATCCCACAGAATTCGAAACTTTTAATCCCATGAGAACGGTGATCGACGTACGCTGAAAATTCCTGCTGTAGATCTACTAACTTGTTTGTAGATTTCTAGGGATACGACATTTTTAACCCATGTTTGGGCTTATAAATAAGACTGGTTAATTAAGTGTATGTGTGTCTTACTGCATGCAATATACATTGTGTTGTCGATGGCTAAAGATCGGACCCAATTATGGGGTTAAAATTTTGCACAAACAATTTCGAATTAAAACATTTCGAGTTGTTTTAATTCCGTAGTCAACTAGTCCACGATTACTGAGGGTCAAAACTGTGTGAAGTCTTCTGTTTCTTATTCAATGTAGAGTTTAATAAAATATATTTTTCAGTTATGCACTTTATAACAGTGCAGGGTGACCAGTTGGAACACAATATTTTGATAGGCTAGTTGCTGTTTTTTAACTGAACATTTGAATTTGATTTTTAGGCTATACAGCCTTGCTGGGCGTGAATATTTTAAGCATGCTATAGTTAGTAGTTATAGAGTACAATCAATCTGCCTAAAACTATTTAATTTTTTGTAGAATTTACCGTGCAGGAATTTTCAGCGTACGACAATCGCCGTTCTCATGGGGTTAAAAGTTTCCAATTCTGTGGGACGCGTCCCTGGTTTTTTGGTCATGGGAAAACCCTCAAATAGGTCCACCTGTATAATGCTTGCTAAGTCGCTTTAATAATTTACTGCCTTGATATGACCCATGTCCAAATACTCTTGCATTAACTTATGGCAGTCATGGAAGTATTCAGGTCAACGCTGCAATCTTCTTTCGATTTGATGAAGTCGGCTGATTGCTACTGATGATGCGATGTTCTAAGTTCCTTGTGAAGTTTAATAAGTGTTGGTACAAATTGATGTTAAGGGTCACAATAAGAGAAGTCAAAGTTTATTGTAGACAGAATAAGAACAGCAAGAAATAGGAGCGCTGAGGATAGAATAAGAAAGAAGCGTAGTCTTAGAGAGTAAATTGCTAAGTGAATGTA
>JAQGAD010002667.1:0-12658 GCA_034696625.1 Isotomurus palustris
CGATACTAAAAGATAACATAACGCGATGTGATATAACATAAATAAACATTAAAATTGGATACGTGTGAGTGTGAGACGACACAGCTACACAGAGTTATATTGGCTTTATAAATAAAAATTAACTATATTCTATGATATATACCCAGTAGAGTGTAGAAATGTTGACGCTGCGAAATGAAAGTTTTAGATAAACGTACAACTTTTTAAGTCATACCAAAGTTCATTTGAAATTATAAGAATTAAAATAATTATGGCGAAATTGAGTTTATAAATAAGTACATTTATATTCATGACTGAGAGTGACACTATTGAATATGTATTATGTATTTAGATGATTTTAGATTAAACGTGTTGGATTTAAAGGGGCAAACTGTGGACAACAGTGTCTTACAAAATAAAATGTTTAACTATCTTGTACTTTTAATGGATGCGAGAACAGTGAAAGGTATACACGTTACTTATTGTATGTGCGTCAATTGGAGAAAAAAAATAGTTTGTTATTATACAAAATATAACGCGAGGAGAGAGATATAAAATATGATTTGTGTGCTGCTAATTAATAACGAATAACAGAATTGTATTAAATTGATGTAAGGTGAACCTTCGTATATATTATATCCAATTAAAGTTGTAATAAATGTGAAAACTTGATGTAATTATTATTTTGTGTTGTCTGTCTTTAAAGCGATAAATTCCTTGGATTCACATACTTCAACGGATCCACCTTTCATTGCATAATGCATTTGCACTAATTGCGAGATTGCACGTTGCATTGTACAATCGGATTTAGGATCCCCAGTGGAAGGACTCTCTTCTGCATTTGCTGAGAAACGTGATACTTTTTGGTTTTGTTGCGGGGAAGTAAATCTAAACTGTAAACCTCGAAAAAGAAAATTACGGAGGAAGATGTGAAAGGGAGATAGGAACGAAGAAGATCCTCACAGACGCAGATTACGACACGAGCTGGGATTATAAAGAGAGCTTTAGGAGAAAATTGAGGACTATTCCGTGTACGTCTAAAATGACGTGGGATATAGCGCATAAAGTAACGTTGCTTTTTCAAATGTGTATGATCATCATCATCATCATGTTCATTTAATGGCTTGCTTTCACTCCCAGGACATAAAAGGATCTTTGATAGTAATGATAAGGCAGGGGATTGCGAGGAGGCAGAGATGAGAAGAGTGAGGGTTTTGGCTTTGACACAAAACGACGGTTGTTACGAATTCTCTGTGTGCACTATCAAATTGCAAACGAGCAGAATGAATAGCAGAAATGAACCTGGACAACAACAACGAAAATATACGAATGGCGAAGGGAATAATTCCATTGCTATTATTCGCTCATAACATGACAGAAGTCTACAGAATAACGGCCTTCATCTCACTGGATTAATAATGTTGTAAGTGCCATGCCATTATTTTCCGATGAAATTCATGTGATGATGTGATACGACTTGTGATTAGTTCTAAAGTTAAGTCTGAAGCTACTGCAATGCAAGAGATTGTTAGGGATCACACGCATCACAGGTAGTAAGCCGATTGATCTAACCCTTTGACGATTTATTATTGCCTAACATACCATTGTATTATAAGTATTTATTGCGTGAAATTCAACTTTTGTACCATCCTGCTTTAGTAGGAGACACTTTTTGGACAAAAATTGTATGCAAAACTCTTCCAAACTTTACATTTTCGCCGAAAGAAAGGTTCTGGAGGACAAGAAAGAAGATTGAATCTCTAAGATAACACGCATACTTTTGAGTGTGTGGGAAATGGTGAAGAAATTTCGAAAGTACTTTTCCTCAAAGGCTCTTTAGAGACCCTGCAGATCTCCAAGTCAAAATGTGATTCGACTAGACACTTTCTCAACACTTAGGAATCCGTTACTTCCTTCATTCTTCCTTTTCTGTTCACGTAAAGATCACCTTCAATATCTCAAGTCCCACGCGACAGCATTCACCACCAGCCAACCACTTTCCTCAATAGTGAAACTAGTAAAGTCAAAAATGGAGATTTAACTAAAACGGTTGGGTAAGTTTCTCGTACCTTGTCACTCGTCTCCACTTCTCCAGCTACTTTTAGAAACAGCCTTATACTACTGCTATACTACAACACGAGATTGCAACTTTGCAAGTACTCTTTGTTAGAATCCTTAGGAGGACAGGCACGTCGTGGATGAATCCTTCGCTTTGATTTCTGCAAAGTCCTCTTTCTTAGATCTCTCAGAGGAATACGAATTTCGTTACCGTTCTTCCCACATCCCACGACTATCCACATCATTCGATTCTTGCTTTCATCTATTCCCTAGACCTGTACATACAATACCAGGTATCTTGTCTCTGAAAGAGTAGTGCTGTGACTGTGTGGTTCAAGTACTTCATTACGCGAACACGGAAAAAGTCAGGATGCGTAAATATCTCTCGTTCTTGTTTCCAATTTAAGCTCTCATTGTCACAAATGCTGATAGTAATTCTTTCAAGCGCTTACTGACAGTTTCACGAAGTAAAAGGTCAAGCAGTGCACACAACGATTCCTGCTGTGGGGCACAGAAGCTTCTACTCTTTTATGCGTGGAAACTTTACGACGCAAGTGACTCGAAAACGAGATGGGAGACTGGAACAGGACTTTCTTCTGTAACTGTGGGCTCTTCTTTCATTCTCCTGCCTACAATTCCACAGAAGTAAAATGCAACATAAAAAAGGTGTACGAAGAAGAGAATAGTTTTTGAGTGAATGTTTAATGCTTTCTCTTGAAACGAAGGCGAAGGATGAGATCTTATCTGAGGAGATGAATACAAAGTTAAACGGGAGTGAAGGCTCCCTGTGTGTGTGTACCTCTGTACATTTTTTTCTTTAGCTTAAAGCTTCTCATGTTCTTATTTTGATTATTTTTTCCTCAAATCCAACAAGCGCAATCTTACAGAGTTACAAAGCACCTTGGTTTTGTCTTTTTTGATAAACAATGTTTTGCTTCTCAATGAAAATGTCTTCTGAATTCTGCTGTTTCAAGCGTTTCATTAGCGAAAGACCTTTTTATGCAAAATAAACAAAAAAATAAACAAAAAAGCAGCAGAGCAATATTCAAACTACCCGATGTGTGCTATTTTTTACTGTTGTGTTTACTCTGGCGCATTTATGTGCATACTGGTATATGTGAGAGACACATAATACACTGAAATTATGATTACATACGAAAAGAAAAAGCCTGTAGAGTCAATGTAAAATTCAGGTAGAGTAATGTTTACCAATGGATTTTTTGTGTTTTGCCTTGAGTTATAAACTCAAAACTCAACTAGAAGGTGAAATGAAATCCAATGACGAGCTTGCAAAAATGTTTTGAAAATCTGTTTTAAGAGTATCATGATAACTCAGTACAAAAGGCAGGCTGTAAGTAAGCACAGACGGAAATAAACTAAGGAAGAATGTTCTAATACGAATGAACCCGTTTTGGCCTGAGGGAGAGAAGTCGTTGGTGCTCCAGTGGAACACTCGTACTTTGATATGGAGAGTTCTGAAAACAGCAATCAGTCAAGTAACCTCAGGAGCCTAAATGGAAATATGTCTGGATCCAAAATCTCATATGTCACTTTGAGGATTCCTGTGTAGCTTCAATTGGAATGCGAGGAGTAGAAGCTAAAGGTAACGGCATGGGGACTCGTAGACAAAGTTGTTAGATTAGAGACTTGCCAGTAAAGCAACGTAACGTAAGTTCGACTTGCCTCAGGACAATCAGAATCCAGCAATTCAGCTTACACAGTTAGCTTTGTCTCAGAGGAGATTCCATTCCTCATCTACTCGAATCTTTGCATTCGCGTACAAAATGATCTCTTGAGAGTCTTCTCTTACACTAGCAGTAACTTCGTTCTTCGAAGCACATTCATCGAATAGGGAAAACCAAAACGTGTAGCACAAGGAAAAGAAATCAAAATGACTTCTCTTGTACAAACACTTATGAATTGATCATATTTTTAGACAGTAAAGGTGAAATGAAAAGTTACGAAGAAAAACTCATCTCGACTTGTACAGCGAAAAGTTGGTAAATAAAATATTAGCAGCTTAGAAATCCTGTTGTTCACTTACGCACCGTGCTTAAGAGGCTTTACATACACAAACACACTACACATCTTGTTCCTGATCGAATCTTCACATCCTCTTATCAATCCCATCCACAAAGTTACAGAAAGTGTAGAGGTGTAAAGTATTAAAGGATCTGTAACTGTCTGACCACTTGACAGGATAGAATCTCGAGGATGTACATAGCCACGTATCTATGTGCGTGTGTAGCTGTAGCTGTTTGGCGATTTGGCCTACTTAATTGCGTGTGGTGAGAAGGGCTAGTGAGATTGAGATTTCTTATCCTTCTTGCAAAACGAATGGTATATTAGTAATAAGCAATAACAGTAAGATTCGCAAATAGAATTTCTCGTCATTTCAAGTCTCATAGGCACTTTCAATACGTCAAATGAGCATGGCGTCATGACTGGTCACAGTGAATGAAACAATGAGGGTCGTATTAGTGAAGAAATCACTAATTGCACTGGCTTCTCTGTTTAAAACATAGAATTCGTAGTGCTACTCTCCTTAATCTTGGGAAGAATTAACAAAAAGTACATCATCTTTCAGCTCACACGTCACACAAGCAAGTCTTGTGGGGAGTCTCGAATCTCTCGTTCATTCTCTATCCCATTGTTTTCATTTCTCCCTTCAATACTTTCACATCCGTTTCGCAGTATCCGTTTATTTCCATCGATCTATGCTATTCTTTGTCTACACTCGTGGGAGTTTATGTGATGCGAACCTTTATTGCGATGAGAATAATGACATAAAAGCAGCGACGGAATCCTTCCGATCATCATTCAATAACTCACTCAGCTTCAGTACGATACAAAATCAATCTCTTGTTTGCTTTTAAAGTTCTCCAAGAGTCACTCAGCTTTTCAGTTCTGGTCGATTTATCACGTTTTGCGCCTTCAAGTTCTCTGACATAAAAGTTATTATTACCAAACAACTTACCCTTTATATTAAGTCATCCAGAAGGTAACTTGATATACATTTTTGCATCATATTTGTTCACTATATTTATTAGGTGTATGATTTTTCGGTTGGATATTAACCAGTGGAATTTACTTTGTAGTTTACAGACGTAGTCTCAGTCTACCCCAAATATAATCCAGAAAAGATGTTCTCTTCACTCAAGATTTCCTCTCCAGTGGCTGTCTGCCTGTTTGTTTGCGGAGTCCTCCTGATGATAAGCCATGCCGAATGCATCACGAGGCAAATCAGAGTCAGTCCTTTGGAGGCAATGATGGCTGGAGCCCAAGAGTTGAGTCACTTGAGTCCAGTGAACATTAAAAATGACAATGGAATAATCCGAGTTCAATTCAGACGAGTTCTGCCCAAAATCGCACAGTCCATGGGACACACTGTCTCTCGCATCCAAAACAACTTATCTCAGCTCCTCATGAGACCTCTCATTCTGGGATAAAATCTCCCTGTGGGATTCTCACATCTGCTAGCGCTTTCATTATTACTACACAACGCTTTAAACTATTTTTTGTAATACATGGGATTTACAAAAGATATTTGGTACATGCATATTGTATGGAAATGGTAGTTGGTACGCAGGAATAAAAAACTACATTTGTTAGAAAGTAAAATATCTACACACTAATGTGTTTCTAAGTTATTAGCATGAAATGTTTCCGCTCATAAAATACATGTCTGGCAATCGAAATTTCTAAATGTTCTAAAGCTCTAATCGTTCTTCTTCAAGTCATCCTTTTTTTATATGAAGTGACAGTATACTACTGAATAATACATAAGCTGAAGGTTTTTCGGGACATCAGGGGACTGTAGGAGAAAATCTATTGCCCATTATCATTGCAAACCACTCCAATTATTGATGAATGCACATTCCACGGTATACTGGGAAAGGGAGAAGAGTTTTCATACGGAATAAAATAGATCTACGTCCTGGAGCATCTTTTATTGTGAAAGAATTACTACTTCCACCCGTCCGGATGACAGTTTAGTGGAACAGGCGAATAATTTACGGCATGTACATATAAACTTCCCTGGGTCCATCTCGGTGGACGGGTACGTTCGAAAACCCAGGTATTCCCAAACGACCTGTGGAGCATAAAATACTTCCACTACAGCTGTGAAAATGGTCTATTTACGACACCCATCATGACCCCCTGAACCCTTCCAATCGTACGCAACACTTTTTACTTTACTGACTGAGCTGACTCGATGATTGTAGCGTCCTCGGCCACAGTCAACAACAAATCCATCCCGTATCGGAGTACCCACGCTGCCATGCTTAATGAAGTGAAAAAAGAGATATTCCACCTACGCCTTTAGGAACAACACAGCGTCAACTGCTTGTCGTTACCAGCAAACACGAAACACGTATGGAATAGTAATGATAATGATTGAGGTGGTCTGAAGTTACTTTTGATGTAGCTGCCAAACCTTTCGGACAAGAAACCAAGTGGGAACAAATTTTATTTGCAGGTCGTTAAATAAATTATGATGAACTGCGCTCACTTTCTTTCCGGGTGCATGGAACGTGAGGACTCTTCACTTCCAGTGTTCCAGTTCTTCTAAATAATTCTGACCAGTCGTGGAAAGGATCACCGAGCACGAATTTTCTGTTTGGTGTGACACATGAAGTAAGTTGCATGAAAGCTGGAGCAAAGGATGAGATTTCTCAACATTGTTTTTCTTTTAGGTAGTTCAAAATTATTCTTCAAGTTAGGAGGATACAATAGTATACGAATGTTGAGTGTACGATTTGTATTATCTTATTGTATCTTTATCTACTCACAAGGAAAAAGGTTAGAAAGGGACTGTTTTCGTGTACCGGTGTATACTTCATTTAAAATTCATTACACTTTGCATGTGGGGTTACCAAAAGAAATGGACCATATCACTCACTCTCGTTCTACGGTCTGGTTTCTGTTAGGTAAGAATAAACTTGTGCACTTAAAGTTCAACTTTTGAGCATTGGGATCAAGATTTGTTATTATTGCATACGAAGAGCCCCCATGAAATGACATTTTGATACCGCTCTGGCTCTTTAAGCTCATATAGTTTGGTACGAAGGTCATGAAGTCGACCTCGAATGTGTAGTAGAATGGAGAGAGTAAATCGAGTAAATCCCCGAGAAAATGCATCTGTGAAAAAAGTAAAAGAACGGGGAGATCGAGGCTGAGAGCTGCTGGACACGGTTGGCTTGTATGAACTTAATGTGAGAGAATGTTTATCCCTTTGAAATGAACCGTGTAGCATCAGTGGTGGTGGAAGGATGAAGTGTAGCAATAACTTTTACAAGTCGTGGTTTTTACGGACGTTTCTCCAGGAGGAAGTGAAAGCAGAAGCAGCAGCAGATGCCACACTACCAAGAACCAAAACCAACCAACAGAAGCCCTTCTCATGAGGACTTTTCCTTCCTCCTACTTTCGATTGTATAGAGACTGAGACACTATACACATTCTGTGTCGAATTGCACGAAGTCAAGTAGTTTTTATCTCAAAGTACCACTAAAACCACACTAGATTCAAGCAAATTCAGGGTAGATTGAGTTCAAAAATCTAGATTTGAGTTCAGAAAAAGTCAGTTTGTGTGTGGTGTGTGTGTGTGTGGAATTCACACTGGGACCATTATGGGGCTATGAAGCAGAAAATTAGTTTTGTTTGATGGTCCTCCATTTCTCGAAAAAATGTTTCACATACGAGCCTTCCAGTGCATTTCATAATGTAGTGTACAACGAACAAAGTAACGTTGGGTTCCTCCCTTCTTGTTGTTTAAGTGTGTTGTCCCACACTCTCCTATAGCTTGTTTGCTGGTACCATGGCTGGTACAGAAAACAAGTAGTTGTAAAAGATATTCCTCAGGGCTAACGGTGTACGGGAAGATGTAACACCCGGAAGGAAATCCAACCAGTTTCCTGTGGTCTCTCAATTTCTTGTGTAAAGCTAATTTAAGACTTTCCATTTCTTTCTACTTTCTTGCTTCCATTTCTTCAGATGGAAAATGGAAACGCAATAGGGCATGTCCACCAAGGACAACGGTTGACCACAGCAGTTTAATTTATTGTTAAGCCTTTAATTAATAAACCCCTCTCTCAGTTCAGTAGTTGCACACACGACAACTTTTCCTAAGCCTTAAGTCAGGATTTGTGAACATGCAATACAAAAGAATGAGAAAAAATACTGTTCCTTGCGCAAGTAGATTATTTTATAGAGCCTTGGATGTTTCTTTGCTGCGGATATTTCGAAAGAGGAACATCAAGTGTTTTCAGAGTATTCAGCATCGATTGGAATATTGGAATTATGCCACGAGAGATTTGCTAAAGTGTGTACAAGGTGTCCAGGATGAGAATGGTTACGGCTGCATGGAATCGTTCCCATCAGATGATGGAAGGATAAGAAGTAGAAAAAGGAATAGTGCTGACTCTAGTTGTTCTTCATTTCAATGAATTCTGAGAGGTGAATCACTACAACTTGAGTAAAATATTCCTAGTCGAACTTTACCTCTTATCGTACAAGAACCACTACTGAAAAGCTAAGAAGGCTAATTCATAGCTGAATGTTTGCTAAAAAATCACGAGCTCAGCAGTGGTTCTTCTATAGCATACGACACTTTGCAACACAAGCGTCAACACTTACGAAGACAAAATCTTACTAGATACTTTCTTACAACTGATGAGACGACACAAAAAAAGATGTTCTTCGTAAGCTATATAGAAGGGTACTTATAGCTTGTCCGGGAAATTATACGACAGAACAGGAGCTCATACTCTCCTTTGCATGAATATGTAAACGGATCAATACTCATCGATTTTATTTCAGGTTTCGCAGCGATTATTGGAGAGTCGATTAGACGATAGTCGGTAAACTATTCATTAGCATTGCCATCAATGTTGTCATTTTCAATAGGAATGTCCTGATGCGGGACATTGTTCACGTCTTGCAACTCTGCCTCTGGCTCCGTTGCAGGCTCAATAGGATCTTCCGTTTCCAAAAATCCGTTTTCCTCCGTTTCCTCTGCCATATCAGGCGCTTTTGGAAGAAATTCCTCGTCGGGAAACATTCGATGGAATATTTCTTTAGCTTTGTCTACTTGTGCACTGATATCTGACGTTCCTGTTGCACAGCTCAGCACTTTTCCACCCATGTTTTCTGATGGATCGTATGTACCTTTCTTAATGCGAAACATCTCATCATCCTCTTCAAATATATCGATTAGGAAATACGAGCCATACAATACTTTGGGCTTCGAACTTGGCTCACTTTCGTCATCTGTTAGTTCATCTTCTAGTGGTGGTTGCGGTTCACAGAAATCAATGAATGGACTTAATGCTGCCTCTATTTTCTGTCTTGCAGAGACGGGATTATCTAACATAAGTTCGAGTGGAGAAGTAACTTGAAGAAGTCCTAATAAAAGAATGAGTATAATATTTAGATAACCTAAAACAGCAAAGGATATATATAGGGCTTGTAAATTATTACTGTGATCTTTAGGCACAGCTTGGCTAGAATGATTCATTTCCACAACTTCAAGATCTTCAATCTTGTACAAGTAAATTCCGTCATTTCTGGTCCCCGGTTTACTCACTTCCGAGGTAATTGTTCCACCTGAGGTTACAAGAACCCCTCGACACACTGTTCTGGAAACTTTGCGCCGCCTTGCATAATCTGGGCTTTTAAAATATTCCATTTCACTTCCCATGACTAAAAACTTTGTCTTGAAATCGTCATTTTCTGATTTGACTTTAATTTCCTCTCCAACATCCTCAAGACCAGAGATATATCTTTTTAAAATAAATAATCCGCCATACACAGCAGAAAGACGACAGAAAGCTTGACAAATCTCACCTAAAATAATCAAAAAAGTATATTTTTGTAAGCACATGAGTGAGAAACATTTCAATTCATTATTTCGCCTATATTTAATACAACTTACTTATTCCATACAATGTCCATAAGTAGGGAGTCTGATTACCAAAACGCCCTATTGATTGTAGGAAGTTCTTGCATCGGTGGACAAATGTCAAATTGAAAATGTCTACTTTAGATTCTTCACCCGTGAATCCATCTTCTAATGTCTGTACAGCTGCTCTGACAAGATGATTAACTTTCTCCGAAAGCTTACAAGACTTGGCCAAGTCTTCAAAAGTAGGAAGTTCTTCCACGTCCGATGTATTCTGGGATTCGCTTCCATCCACCGATAAACCTTCAGAAGGTTTTCTGTCGTCAGGCTTTAAAATAGCCTCAATGAATTTGACAAGGCTTCGTTTTTCAACCAGGCTAACAGATTTAGAAGTGAAAATATCTGATCTAGAAAGTGGAATGGACTCGATCACATTAGAGGACGGATGAGGTAAGCTAGTGAAGAGTTTTCCCACTCTCAAAAACTCAAGATATCTGGAAACATTCGACTTAATGAGAAGTTCGATAATCTCTTCACGGGCCAGAACCACCTATAAAAATTAAAACAACCACCAGTTATAGCAAAAATAGTTATTTCTATTCTAATCTATTAAAAAGTAAAATCAAAGGTGACCAACTTATGCCAACAACATACCTTAGGACAAACATCAATATTAAATCGTCGACAGTTTTTCGTCAATTCCTCTTGAATCATATTATCTTTAGAATACCACACGTCTTCAAATTCCCTACAAGCGTTGCTCCATGAAATAAGTACTTGCGAGGTGCCCTGTTCTACGGGAAGGACGACTTCAGGAGGTCGACAGAAGTCTCCTGATAGCCAATAGTCGAAATTCAGGGTCGCCCACACTCCTCCATAATAATCACGAGGATCCAAGTGAAGAACTGAGTGACCATTTCTACTCACAGCTGCTGAAACAATCGACTCCGTCACTCCTGTCCCAACGATCAACACGTCGAAATTCTCTGGAAGCCTCTCCTCGTTCATATTCTATTTATATTTTGTTTTTATCACGATGGATTGGATTTCAGAACAGAATCGACTACCTACAACTTACTATTCCTGTGAACCAACTGCTCTATTATATATTTGTAATAAATGTATTATACACAGAACGGTATTATAATTTAAAACACCTATTTCATTTATTAAACTTTTAAGCCTACTATCTAAACTAAAATTTGAATCACTCGGGTATAGATGACAGAAATAAAAAATCGAAATATGCACAATTTCAATATCAACAAAACAGCAAGTTAACACGCAAAAGCAACAGACTGTTGAGTCACCCGCCGTCTTTGTCTACTCCACTTCACAGACAGCTGAACTATTGCAGGACATTTCATGAGGAACTAGTACATAATATTATAGAATAATTGTTCACTGTTTTTTTAAAGCTAGAACAATGATAGAGGAAAGGATGATTCTGAACTCTGAATTCGACAAAGTTGGGTGCACTGAAGATAATAAGAGAAATGAACTTAATGACTCGTCGCAGCTTTAGATGGCACGCTCATTTTTGATGTGGAATCAGGTCTTTCAGATCTTAGCTTCACCTTTCGTCTCCATTTGGCGATTGCGTGTACTTTAACAGCAAGGCGCTTCATCATGTGGTCACTTTCAACTTGACCCTAGAAATATAAAACAATTATTTGTCCCATTACAAGCGCACAGAAAAGTTTTGAATACGATCTAACTTTCAGTTCAAAACTTTAAACGTACAAATTCAGTTTCCCCCGGAATACCGTCAGTTAACTCTGGATCTTCTTCCGTTCCTGGTATAGCTGGTATGTCTAGTTTCCACGTATAAAATTTATAAAATACAAAATATACGGAGATGAAAAAGAAAGCAAGGACTGATAAAATGCCTATAAAATCTAAAACATTCAGAGCCTCTCTGGGAGCAGGAATCCCAGTAATTCGTAGGAGGAATACAGTGTCCATTAATTGACAATAAGTGAATCGGTTGAAATAGGTGTTGAGGACAGCAGCCCGAAGAATGTAGATTTGGTTGCGGTTTTTAGTACGGATTGGGCTTTTCGTTTCGTCAAACCTAATTGTATTTTGATTTGTCAGATTTATTAACCGGTAATGTTGGGAATCCAGCTTGTCCGGGGATTCTCTGGGCAATTCCTAAAACACGTGCTAACATTAGTCATTATTGATTTTTAGTGCTTATGCGGATAGGAATAACAATAACTGTACAACTTTATAAGAGTAATGTAAATTCGGTATGACGAGAACTCACTGAAACTTCAAAGCAGTCTGAGTAATATTGGTAGATATCTTCTCTCTCAAACGATTGTAGACCAATAGCAGAAGTAGATGCCTGAAGTCGATCATGCCAAGATTTATCTTTAACTGTATCCTTTGGAATACTCCTGTACAAATAAGAATATAAAAAGTTTCCAGTCGTAATCCTGAAGAATGCACAAGTGAAATCAATACATTTACCCATTGTTGTAGCATCGAGCCTCCAGCATAGTGATATTCATCAACGTAGCATTGGTCAACATGTTGTACACTACTATATTTCCTCGTACTTTACGTGCTCGAGAACTAAGCATTTGTTCGAATTGAGGAACGAAGGGATCTCTCCAAGAAAGATCATAAATTTGGTCCTCAAATAAGTAGGCGAATGGAATCTAAGATCAGATTTGTAAATTCTAGCATCTGGATTTACTACTATACACTACAACT
>JAQGAD010002668.1:0-12657 GCA_034696625.1 Isotomurus palustris
CCCAGCTGATAAATCTCCCACAAAAACAAGCAAACAAACACGAGATCGAGTCAGTCAGTTGAAGAGTGTCAGTTCAGTCGGGTGAAGTTCAAGGCAACCTACCGGTTCCTCTCCACCTTCACTTTACATTTCACAACTTCATTCAATTCTTCTTATCTCACCATCCATCATCTTCAATTCCTCCCATTTCGGAGACGTCATCCTGTTCACCAGAACCACCTCACTTCATTTACACAATCTTTACCGGAGGTGGACGAAGAAGAAGGAGAGCTCCTCTTCATTCTGAAAAGACACGTCGTTTTTACGAGCTGACCAGGTGAGTTGATTGAGGAACATTCATTTTATTTGGTTTGAGACATCATTTGACGTGTGAGAAGGATCCCTAATTAATTATGTGGCAATCCTGGTTATGATGCAATACGTGATTCCCAGCCTCGGAAAATACTCGTTGCACTTTGCCTAGCCTTGCCTCGTGGGAATCTGTGATTCCCATAATAAGATACTTACACACAAGGCATCAGGGAAAACTTCAGCTAAAACTATTGTTTCTTGGGTTAGAGTTCCAGAAGACATTGGGAGTCTAGCAGCTTCTAAGCAAAGTCAACGATGGGTATTCTAGTGGGAATCGGATATTTCCTTGGGGCTGTGGTCGCTGGAGTCTTGGGGGTCAAGTTTTACTTCAAAGCGGTCGCTGGAGTTTGCAAAAGTAAAAGGAGGATCGATGGACAAGTGGCCATTGTTACGGGATCTAATACTGGTAAGCGTCCGCTTTATGATTTTGATTTTGAATACTTTAAATGCCATAATTCCCACCGGGAGAACCATTTGATTGTATAGATATTTAATGGTTTGTTAATCGTTTGTGTTACAGGAATCGGATATGAGACAGCAAAGGATTTGGCTAAAAGAGGAGCTAAAGTTATCTTAGCTTGCAGAAGTATCGATACTGCTGAAAAAGCTGCTGGTAATTGATTGAATTCAATTTTATGACGATTTTATTGAGGATATTGTTTTAGTTTTTCTATCAATATTCAATATTTATTATTCTGTTATCAAACAGCCAAGATAAGACAACAAACTGGAAACAACAAAGTCTCCACTAAACAATTGGATCTCAGCTCGCTTCAATCCGTGCGAAAATTCTGCAACGAAATATTGAAGGAGGAAACTCGTTTAGATATTATTGTCAACAATGCTGGAGTTGCTGGACTGAGGAAAACTGTTGATGCTGATGGAATGGAGCTTCATTTCACCACTAATCATTTCGGACCTTTTCTTATGACTAACATGCTTATGGGTAAACAATAAGCATTACACATCACGATTGTGATTCCATTTTCTCTCATCTTTAGTCACTACAGACCTCTCCAGTGTTTTTGCATTAATAAATCTTTCTTCTAGGACTCATGAAGAAAACCGGTCAAGGAAGAATTGTTGCAGTCTCATCATTGGCTCATAAATGGACCAAAGACTTGGACTTGGACAACCTTAACTCTGAAAAGAAGTGGGATCCTAAATTATTGTACGCCCGAACCAAGTTGGCCAATATATTGTTCATCAATGAGCTCGCTCGACGATTAAAAGAAGCCAAACTCGACGGCATCGTGGCTAATTCTGTTAATCCAGGAGGAGTCCAAACCGCTATCTTCCGTCACGCCAGAAAGGCATTCAAGTACATGATCATGGTGTCACAGTTCTTCTTCAAGGTAAGTTTCAACACCATCCTACATCACTTCCATATTCCATTTCTCATGGATTTTCCCTATTCATTTTATTTCTCAGACTCCATATGAAGGAGCTCAGCCATGCATTCATCTCTGTGTCTCAGAAGAAGTCGACGGCAAGAGCGGTCTTTACTGGACCGATTGCAAGGTAAAATCTATTCAGATTTTTTACTTTATTCAAATTTGAAGTTACACTGATTTGATTTCCTATATGAACCTTCCTTATCTTCTTTCAGATCGACACACCATCCAAACTTGCTCAGGATGCAGAACTTGCAAAGGGACTGTGGGAAAGAAGTGCACAGATTGTCAAGCTCGCTCCTGAAGAATACCATCTCAAATAAAGTTTGATGCTGTGCTGGAAAGTTCTAATGAATAATTCATCAAGTCACAATTCACCTCATCGATTCTACTTACCAGACTGCACTTATCTCTATGTACCCAATCGAATAACCCAAACACCACCACAATATTCACAGAAGAATTCTCCATCCGTGCTTACCTACTTTCTTCACATGACAGAGTTACTCTTACAAAGCCAGTTTTATTTTCGTATTTACCATAATCAGAATTGTCTCCTTGAGACATCGATCCCGTTATTTAAAATTAGCCGAAGAAAATCAAAAATTATTCAAAGGTCTATTTACCGTTTAACTAAAAACATGTTGCAATATTCCAAAAACTAATAATTGTACAGTTACAGTCAGTAGTAGCTCAGGTTAGATTCAAAGATGCACTACTGTTACATCGCTAAACTTAGCGCTTATATATAAGTCAATTGCATAGTTAGTCTTGCAGTCCCATCCATTCCAAACTCTGTGAGTTACAGTTACTCATTCCAAACTTTGATCTAGCTGGTTCTGTGTTCCAGATTTCAGACGAATACCAGACACTCTCTTTAATATTGTTGCAGGCACGAAACACTCGTTTGCCAATAAAAATTATAAAAATATACCCACTTAAATATGTTATCGTCGATTAATTCAACAAGGTGACATACCATAAGCGTGAGACAACTTGTTGATTCAGTTAGATAAGCCACTTATCAAAATACCCTTGACCAGGAAAAGTCTATTTGCAGCGAAGGTTTACCCGCGAACACAATTAGTTCAAATCTCGACAGCCCAGGGGATTAAATTCCAAGCTCCAGTTTCAGTTGTCAGCTCTCCTCCAGTCATTCCAAGTCCTCAGACGTTAATTTGAGCTCCACAGTTTCCAGATAAGAGTCGTTGATTTCGAATATTCCACAAGGGATGAGGAGGAGGAGCAAAGATGAATTTGGTACCGGAGGCAGAGCAACTAATCAACCAGCTGGAGAGAGGAACTGTAGTGACCAAGTTCTTCTTTCGAAAACGTGCTGAACGAAGGACCCTCGCGATACGAAGAGAGACCCGTCAACTCGTGTGGCACAGGACAAACAACAATGCTGCTAGCGTTGGGACATCTCCGTCCAACTCTCTTCGATCTCTCACAGAAGGGACCGTCGATATTCGAGAAATCAAGTTCGTCCGTCAAGGCAAGTCCAGCAAGGACTTTGATAAGTGGGCAGACGATGCCAAGAAACATGACGCTGCAAAGTGTTTTGTCATTTTCTACGGTCTCGAGTTTCGCCTTCGTTCTTTATCCATCGCAGCGTTGTCGGAGAAGGAAGCAGACCTTTGGACACGCGGTCTGGCTCTCCTTCTCACGTCTCCAACTCCTTATCCTCTCCACCTTACCATGTGGCTTCGGAAGGAATTCTACGCCATGGAGAACTCCAAGGGACACATTTCCATGAAGGATCTAAAGACTTTCCTTCCCAAGGTCAACTGCAAGATGAGCACCTCTCGCCTTAGAGACCTTTTCACCTCTCTCGATCCAAAGACAGGCGAACTGGGCTTCGATGACTTTCTAACCCTCTTTCACGATAAGCTGCTGTTCGATAAGTCTCCTTTCGAAGATTACCTCCTCAAGTACTCTGCCCTCCAGAAGGATAGAGTTACATTTGAAGAGTTTAAGGCCTTCTTGGAACGAGAACAAACCGAGTCTCCTACTGATGTCCTAAGTATTATACGCGAATACCTACCACCCGATCCTCTCCGGGATGTAGACAAACCTTTCCTTTATATCTCAGAGGTAAGTTAAGCAATGCAAGATTGTAAAATGATTCTCTAATTATTACTCTGTGGTCTGTGAAAAAGAGAAGGTGTTCCAATCTGTAATATGGCATTTCAGTTCCTGGACTACCTGTACTCAAAGGAGAATGAGATCTGGGACTCCAAGTACTCCTCTGTTCACCAGGACATGATGAGACCTTTGTCGCACTACTGGATCGCTTCTTCCCATAATACGTATGACAATTAATATTAGTGTACTATAAAGAGAATTAATTTATTTATTATACATTGACTGATTTATCATTCATTTTATTCCAGATATTTGACGGGAGATCAATTCAGCTCGGAGTCTTCAGTGGAGGCGTACGTGCGATGTCTTCTTGAGGGTTGCAGGTGTATCGAACTCGATTGTTGGGATGGACCTGATTCACTTCCCATAATTTTTCATGGTCACACACTTACTACAAAGATCAAGTTTGTGGATGTATTGCGAGCAATCAAAGAGTATGCTTTCGTAGCGTCCGAATACCCAGTAATCCTTAGCATCGAAGATCACTGCACACTTCCACAACAGAGACGGATGGCCGAGAAATTTCAAGAGATCTTTGGAGACCTCCTTGTCACTCAATTTCTAGAGAAGAATGAAACTGCACTCCCATCCCCCCACCAGTTGCGTCGTCGTATTATCCTTAAGCACAAGAAACTCCCAGAAAATGCCACCGCAGAGGAGGTCAAGCTTCCCGACGAATTCCCGCGAGATATCGACCTCAGCAATACTCGGAAGAATGGTGTCATGTACCTAAAAGATGACATCGATTGGGTGCCTCATTTCTTCGTTCTCAATGGAATTCACCTGTCCTACACAGAAATGACTTCTGATCCCGACGAAGCTAACAACGAAGACACATTAAGCATTGATGGATCTCTCGACCCCGAAGCGAAAGATAAGAAAAACGACGAAGAACTCCATTTCTCTGAAAATTGGTTCCACGGACGATTGCGAGGTGGAAGAACAGCTGCCAATGACTTAGTGTCTGTCCACGCAACAGGTTTTGGAGGTGATGGGACTTTTCTTGTGAGGGAAAGCGAGAATTTTGTTGGAGACTACACGATATCATTCTACAAGTCTGGAAAGGTGCACCACTGCCACATCCACTCCAAATACGAGTGGGGACAGGTCAAGTTTTATCTCGTGGACTCTCTCACCTTCGATTCTCTCTACTCTCTCGTCACACACTACAGGTCCAATCCAATTCGTGGCCTTGAGTTCCATGTCCGTCTTACGGAGGCAGTTCCTCAACCACAAAGCCACGAAGGCAAGCCTTGGTTCAACCGTTCTGTTGACCGCCACGCAGCAGAAGAACTCCTCCGTCGTGTTCCCATCGACGGAGCTTTCCTCGTTCGGCCTCTCGGACAAGCACAAGAAGACGCACATTTCGCAATCACCTTTCGAGTACAGAAGAAAATCAAACACTGTGTTATTAAAGAAGAAGGCCGTCTTTTTACTGTGGGAGTCAACAAGTTTGAAACTCTTGCTGACCTAATCTCGCACTACACCGCGCACCCGTTCTACCAGAAAGTTCGACTGACTCAACCTGTGAATGACGCTTTCGTCCAGAATCTTGGAAGTCATCTGGATGAAGAAGTGTACACGCACACTGACTATCTTGATACCAACGTTATTTGCTCGGAAACTAGCAATATCAAAGTCCGAGCTCTCTACGACTACCAAGCGAGAAGAGACGACGAGTTGTCTTTCGTTGCAGGACAAATAATCGGGTCTGTGGTGAAGGAACACAAGGGCTGGTGGAGAGGAGTTCTCGTTGGAGGTGGCAGTGGCTGGTTCCCATCCAATTATGTCGAAGAATTCGAAGATTCTCAGGAAGACGAGGAGCAAACGCCTCTTGGTGCCCTTCAAAAAGGTTCTATCGACATCCGCGTGGGAATATTTGTTGACTACCGCAACAATCCCAGTGACACAGCTCCTTACGTAGTGAGGCTGTTCTTAGGAGGAGGAGGATCATCTGGTCCTTCACACGTCCTTGGCGTTCGCTCAGAGTCAGAAGCGAAGGAATGGGTGGAAGCAATCAGAGAAATGGCCCAAAGTGCAAGCGACAAAGAAAACGAAGATAAACGGATGGAACGAAGTAATCGCATTGCTAAAGAACTTTCCAGTCTTATTGTCTATTGCTGCGCTGTCAACAAATTCAGCCTGGAACGCGTTCGAAATAAGGGACGGATTTTCTTCGAAATGTATTCGTTCCCCGAAACCGCAGCAGAGAAGTGGATGACGGGTTCCGAACACACATTCTTCATTTGGCACCATCAACTTCAGTTCAGTCGGGTTTACCCGAAAGGACAGCGCCTGGATTCCTCCAACTACAATCCTGTTCCACTTTGGAACGCTGGGTGTCAAATGGTCGCTCTTAACTATCAAACTCCCGATAAACCCATGCAACTTAACCAAGGAAAGTTCCGAATGAACGGGAGGTGCGGATATATTCTACGTCCCGAATTTATGTTCCAAGATGAAGACGCCCTTATGATGTGTCCGATGGAAACTGTAGTCATCTCTATTGTGGTGCTTGGTGCTCGTCATCTGTCGAAATCGGGTAGGGGCATCGTAAGTCCCTTCGTGGAAATCGAAGTCATCGGAGGCAACACTTCAGAGACCAGAAAGACCAAAACAATCCCCGACAACGGACTCAATCCATATTGGAATGAGAGTTTTGAGTTGGAAGTAGTCTGTCCGGATTTAGTGATGATTAGGTTCGTCGTTCAAGACGAAGACATGTTTGGAGATCCAAACTTCATTGGACAAGCATCCTATCCACTCAAATGCCTGCGACAAGGATTCAGAAGTATTCCTTTACAGAACGGACACAGCGAAGAACTCGAACTCAGCTCGCTTCTCGTTCATTATTCATGCAGACACTCTCCCTCGGCCCCTTAGTGGCCTTGAAGTAAAAGTAATGTCTTTCAACGAGTCCAGAATAGTGCTAGTTACTCTAATATGGTAATCTGCTTCATTTTTAATATTATCATCCTTTTGTTGCCTTCCTTCAGGACCACGACATAAATAACTGCATGTTTGCTCTGGTGATGCTTCAGTTTGATCCAGTTGTGTTTGAAGTTTTAAAGAAGTCGAGTTAAACTTCGGGTTGCACATCAGTGTCAATGTGATATGCATGCGAAATTGCATGCGAACTCTTCTCGCGGAAATCATCAACCAAATCTAATTACACGAACAATTAATGATAAGCTTGTGTAGCCGTGTTCCAGTCTGATTGTGATGATGCTTTAAAATTAACCACACGAAATACAGTTTATTAATATATATTTAAGTTCACTATTGTAATGCATAAGTTTTTAATTCCATTTCAATCATCACGTCCACATCAATAACAGACCAAATCCCATCGACCACAGAAGTGCTTGAATTGTTAGCTATGTATGTTAATGTTAACTAACTGAATTTTAAAGTGCTGCTATTATCGTAACATATACAGATTAGGTAATTTATAGGTTGTAGGTTACAGAGTGTAACCGCTATTTAACTTTCTTCATATCAACCGAACGCAGCTCTTCAATAGACTTATTCTTATGGTGAACAATAATATGATAGTTCGGAGTATGGGAGTATTACTTACTACGCATCATCAATAATAATATTCGTACAATTACTACAACTTTACATTCATTTTACTTGTACAAAGCTGGTTGCTACTAAAACTAAAATGAACCACAAATCCTTCGTACATTGTCAATCAAGTAATTTCTGTCTTGAAATTAAAAATATATTTGTAATGTGATAAATCTGCAACCATGTATTATGTTTTAAAACAACGTTTAATTCTACACTAACAATAATTGTTATAAATCCAATTCCAGTCTATGTGCCCTGCTACATTTTGTGTCCAGACGAGAAGATAAGCGTTTTCGAAAGCATTCTGCGAGTCATTTATTTCTAAAAGTATTTGTATGTTTGCTACATCATATCTTTTAATCCTTGCATCAAACATTCTTATTTTTGTGTTGTCAACTCAGTTTGAAGTTTGAATAAAATATGTGTGATAATATAGTAAATGTGCTGCTGTTAATATTAACTGGAAATACTTGTGAAAGTTGTGAATAAAAAGATGTTTTCATTCAACACTTCATGCGAATGCGGATGCTATTCAATTGAGGCATTTCCGATTTCCTTTGTGCTCTGAGCTCATAACACCATTTTTGGCACAAACAAGCCAACAACAGAACATTCTACATTTGAAGCACAAAGTTAAGACTTTAAGACAGTCTCGCGTAGGCGAGTGAATTTTATTACACGTCATCCACTCTTTATCTTTATTTCCCACTGACTCAATCATGTGTGGAATTCTTCGTCGATCTACACAAAAGATGTTTCCACATAAGTAGGTCCCTAAACGCGAGATTATGTAATATCAAATACTCTTCAATTTTCAGATAAACTCCGTCCATGCTTCCTTATTAAGGAGTGGAACTCCTTTATTACGGTCTCACATATCCTTGGCATTTGACATTTGAGTGGAAAGAGAGTCCAAGTTGTTTCATTTTACATTTCAAAGAACTCGGGAAAAGATCATCTTGTAAAGTAATGAAATACCATCTCTTCAATTCTCAATCGTTGTCAGTTTCAAAGTGCAAAGAAAACTAGTTCGCAATTCGCATCAATGCTTTATTCTCTACTTTAATCTCCGTTTAAGCTTCTTTTGAAGATCCAGTCACCTTCATCGATCTGTCTATATGCAACCAATCGAATTCAGATACATGCTACAAATATTACTGCTAGCAGAAGTTGTTCAGGCATTTTAAGCACAAATGAAAAAAATCCTATCTTCAATATTTACATCATCAGCATTCTTAGAATTTAACAAATTCAGAAATGGGAACACTTACTCTACTTGCAAAACCGAAAGAAATGAAATATTCATATTTCATTCACCACATTCCATGATCTTACTTAATCCCCAGGGTGTTTAAATCACCAGCAAGCGCTTCCTATCCCTCGAGTCTCTGCTATTATAATTTATACAACGTATAGAAAATAAACTTAAACTCAGTCAGTCAGTCCTAATTATTACAATAGTAGAGCGGAAGAAGCTGGAAGAAACCTGTTATACAACAATTAACAAAACATCTAGAAGATTCATAATCATTATGCGTGGTGCTTCAAGTATTTGTTGGTTTCTCCAGTTGTTCACTTTACAGAACTATCAGGATCAAAATTCCAACTCTCTCCAATCAATCCCATAAAATTTATCTTCTTCGGCTCTCCTCGACCTCGGTCACAAATTGGCCAGCATCATGAACCTAATATAATACAG
Source organism: Isotomurus palustris (assembly GCA_034696625.1). Classification (NCBI taxonomy): domain Eukaryota; kingdom Metazoa; phylum Arthropoda; class Collembola; order Entomobryomorpha; family Isotomidae; genus Isotomurus; species Isotomurus palustris. Next base: position 9,166 of record JAQGAD010002668.1, read on the forward strand.
AACAAACAAGTAAGAAATCATCTTCCCATCATTACATTTATAAAAACATGAAAACAACGAGTTTCAACAAATCTAAATTGAAATAAAAGCTCATAAATTGTGTTCAAGGTCCGTAGATCACAAATAATATTTACAAGATAAAATCTTAAGTTGTTTGGCTTCCGATAAAACACAACCTTGGCCATTGAAATAGTAAAAAACGGTAGATCGCAAAAAAAGAACATTAATGCTATTGGGGAATAGTGAGACACAGGAGAAAGTCACCTTAAATATTTCTCCAGGCTGACTTTCTCCACATAAATTTTTACACAATGTAAAAGTAATGTTTGTTGTGCAACCTTTTAGTATTTGCTTAACATATTACACACGCTCAAAGAAAGTCTACGAATTTTAAAGCGCTAAAACATAAAGAGAAAGTAACAACATTACACGATAGTTGGGAAACACTCTCGGGTTCCCGTTCATATAATAAAAAATACACAAGGAGATCCTCAGAAACTCAGAAATGACACACACAATGAGGAAACTTACTTTGCCAGGTTGAACATCGTTGTCATCATTATTCTCGACTTCCTCAGACTGATATCCATAGGGAGGGAGAAAGTTGTCCGGTGCCACCTCTGCCCGCTTTCCAAATCTATTTAACCCACACACACACACATAAACTAAATGAAACCAAGTGAGATTAATATATCCGCTCTGTGTGTCGCATGTCGCATCAACAATTTTGCGAGGGTTGATCGCTTATGTACTCAAGAGTCTCAAAGATAAAAAGATAAAAGACCAAAATGAAGTTCACTTTCATCTCCTCTGTGACACAGTTTTGTAATCTAATTAGGATTATGTACAATATAAACTTATTCATACGCCAACGATTTGTCAGCTCTCCTCTGTGGTTTATTCTTTCACTCTCATCTCCACATCCACATCCACTACACCTTTCCACTTTCCACTTTTCCCCTTTGTCCCCGTTCGAATATAAATGACCCTTCCACTACTTTATACTTTCACTACCAAAAATCATTTCTCACTCTTTGGTCTTTGATCATTGGATTCCTAAAATAATATTTCTCTTTCACAATTTCACAACGCCTCCGCCTATTCCATAACTGCAACATGTGAATACTAAAAAACTAAAAAGTACTCATGGATGGACTTCGTCCTGGGATTGCCAAAATACCCGGAAAGCTCTTAGCCACACGGTTCCTTTGTTTTAAACTTGACAAATGTTTCATGCACAAATCCTCCTCCATTCTAATCTAATGTTATTTCCTCTCATCTTCCTCCTCTGCTTGTTACATATATGTATTTTTGTAATGCAACAAAGCACAAGGGAAAAACAACCATTAATCCTCCATTACACTTTAATGCAACTCATACATCACCTTGTAGGATTTAACACAGCTCAGTGTCACTAAAAATGAGGGTCTCCTAACTTATTACTTTCCCATCCAACTGCCAACCTTTGCTATGGGAGTTTTGCAGGTGGGCAGACAAAAAGATGCACTCACATTTTTTATACATTGTTTAGCTATCGTAAAAACTAATTTTTTTAGCAAAGTCTACCAAAGCTCTGACAAAAGTGTTGTCTCAAGCTTTACAAGCTATAGAGGTGCACAGGCAATCATAAAAAACTTCGTTAGGAGAGACAAGAGATAGTAAAATGAAACCAGTATTACTTCCAAGAATCTTCATACGTATTCATTTCACTGTCAGACATATGCCGTGTGACATGGTGCTTTATTAGATTTATATAATTAATTACTCACTATCTGCTTATCTCGTATATTCACAATTACCCACACACTTCCAATAAAATCAAATAAACTTGAGCTTGCACCAATCCAAACGGATTTCTTTTCTACGAAAACTAAACAGCAATCTACCCACAGCTGCCTATAGATGCCTTGTAATTGTATCCCTGATATTAAACTGGGAGTGTTTCAGTCACAGAGCATCAATCCAATCATTACTGTACGTATCTTCCCCATCAAATATTGACACAGCCAAGGGGGATCATCATATACTTAAGATACACAGATATGCCTTCCCTGTCATTTAATTTATTGCCATTCTTTGAAAGCTTCATTTCCTCCTTGCAAACAAAACGAGTACACACACTCATAGCCATTCAACTGCTTGCTTACGTGACATAAAACTCCCTCGATACTTTCCTATGGCATCCTCTATGAACTTTAAACCCTACAAGCGACTAAATATCTGCCCAAGCCTTCTGCCAAGTTAGTGAACCTACTACACATTAACTATTTCCGTACTAAAAACATCCTTCAATGCTTTCACCACTTTCACCGAGTTTTCTCCAGCAAGGAAAACAGAAACCCCTCAAACTATTTATCCACCAGTAATTTATTTACTACTTCGCACTTTCAAATTCTAAATGCATTATAAGGTGTATTTTGAGAAACACCTTAAGTTCATCGTATACTTCAATTTACAATGCACGTAACATATAGGCACACACACAAACTGAAACTGAGCAACAAGTATCAACTTTGATGGGTAACTTTTCCATCCACGTTCACTCCTACTCATACACAACAGGCAGGTTTACTGGCACAAGACACTTTCTCTCCAGACTTCCTTCCAGAGTACAAAGTAAAAGCTCAAGTGCCACTTTCATCATCTCGCACGTTTCTCCATGAGTAATCAACTGCGTTGTAAAAATACCATGAAAAACTCAATCTCCATCATTCCCCCATGAAACTGTTTAACTGGTTAAACTCAACGAAACTTTTAATAGAGCTGTAAAATTCGCTCAAATGCCTCCTTATATAAAGTGGCAGTGTCATTATTATCCCCACATGTTCACCTTCTTCCTCACAGCCGCCTACTTTGTTGTAAATGTAAATGTCTCATTCAACATTCGTCACTTCTAATGCAAACAACAACTATATTCTGTATCTTTCACACTCCTCTCTTCGTCCTGCTTGACATTTGATATCCCCGGAGAAAGTCTATACAACTTTTTAGGACAAATGTTCTCTCGAGTGGATTGTAGTTGTAAGTTGTATGTATTCTGATTGTTGTAACAATCGTAACAAAAGGAAAGTGAAACAGCTCATTACTGAAATGAAATTCACAAACTAACCTAATAGAATTCAATTCTCGCATGAATATTACTCTGTCCCGGAAGAAATTGAGGCAATTAATTGTTAGCGTTGGTAAGTGTACAATTACACAGTTCGTACACAAGCCCCTAAGTTTAGGATGAGGGTACTTTTGGGGATACCCGAATGAGAAATAAAAATTTCTCTCTACGTGAATTTATTTTATTACACCTACGCTATACGGAGTTATTTTAGGAGAAGGTCCAAAGTCGAGATTGATTTCTACCCGTGGAAATTGGAGATAGATATTTACGGCTTTTGTTATTGTCTCGCTACAAATTGAATTCACAAGCGTCCATTATCTCACCTTGATCGCGCCTTGTTCGCGAATTTGTTCTCGATCTCCTGAAGTTGATAAAGTCGA
>JAQGAD010002669.1:0-12654 GCA_034696625.1 Isotomurus palustris
TTCGAAGCTGGAAACGTCCCTTCGGAATGTCTCGGAGTCCCTCGGAGGGAGGCAGCAAAGCAGCGAGTTGCAGGAGACGGGAAAACGTGCGACTTCCAATGAGACCACCGAGAGGAAAGAGCAGCAGCTGCCTTCAACGACACCTCCGCTGACGAAACTCTTCACCGTTGAGGGCCCAACTGAAATGATTCCCAACGTCCAGCTACCCACGCAGACGGAGGTACAAAAATCAGCGTTTGTTCCTTTTTCGTGTGTTAAATTTTTTGGTTCTCGTGAAGGTGGAGGAAGTTTTTGGGAACAGTGGAACGATTGAATTCAGAGGTGAAAACAACTTGGGCATCTGTCGGAAAATTTGGGTGCTGTGGGCAAAAGGAAGTGATTTCAGAGACAAACTCCGTTTTGTGATGGAGGAAAACAATTTGGGCGAGACCGCTCACCTTTCTCTGTGGGAGTCAGGTCCAAATGAACACGTGTGGAATGGGTGAGTGAAAAAAAGAGAGACGTAGTGCGGAATGAGGCCGCTGAATTTATTTGATGTGGCAGTTCGCAGAGCAACTGGAGGAAAGAGATTACGGCACAAGGATATAGCGTTCTGTTGACGTTGACGGTGAAGCCATCCGCCAATCCCGGCCCTCCTCCCTCCTTCAAACTCAACTTCACTTCCACCAATAGAAAGAGTTTCTACGAGTACTCGGGTGAAATAATGCGGAAGGACGGAGTGGAGTCGCTTTCGTTTCCTCACCAGAATGCGCAGAACTATTCCCCGGGGAGTTCGTTTCAGGCGGTGATTGCTCCGCAGGGCGGGACGCCATTCAACCTCACTCTGAAATATTTGGACGTCCCTGGGACACCGCCAAAATGCAGCGCCAACTATCTTGATGTCTTTTTCCTTGAGGAGAGTTTAACTGAGACGAACTACAAACAGTTGGATACTTCTGCGTACAAGTGAGGACGTGGGAGAAAGTATTTATGTGCAGTTGAAATTAAATGCGTTTACTTTTTTTGTAGTGAATGTGGAAGGTTGGGGAACGTGTCGCAGTTTCTCGGAACTTCAACTGTGGCCATCCTCAGGTTTTATGCGAAGTCATCTTCCAACTCAGGAACAGGTTTTCGGATGGAGATTAAGCCAACTGATTCGTAGAAGTCCACGTCGATTGCGTTTTATTATCTAATAAAACTTTCAATTTTGAATTTACAAACTTATTAATACCAATTTTGCGGCGATACAATCAGCAGCGGGATTCAATATATATTGCTTTTTGCGTAGAAAACGATCAATGTTTTTCCTACAACATATCTCGGTTGTTATCCACTTCACGTCGTTCATTTAGATTACCTGTTGGAGTTTGTATTGACCAGTGTCACGTAAGATTATTTCAGATTATTCAAGATATTAAAATCTTGATTTATTACAAGATGGCAACGCAATTATTTTGGGAAACTTCGGAAACCCTCAATCGTCTTTTCTCCTATAAGAGAAGACATTTAGCAACATGACCTTTTTCCGGCATAGTATTGGAAATTAATTTTTCAATGGTGCCATTAGAATTTCCTAGAATGGAATGCTTCCAGGTGTTTAATTGCTTTCGAAAAGACCGACCGTATAGCATGATGACAATTTCTACTAATACAATTTCATTATTTAGTTGCCTAAAGTTCATTTTGTGTTTTCAAAATATATTTATCTTTAAGCGTTTCAAGTCTGAAATATTTCAACCTAATTTTAAACCCCGAATTAATTTTCTATATTTTCCTAACGTGCACAAAATTCGAATAATTACCTTAAATAATTAGTTGCAGAAACATTTCAAAAAATGTGTGTTGAAAGAAATTTCAATAACATCTCCAAAATCGCCTGATATTTCGATTTTGTCCCATATCACTTTTGTTAACGGATTTTGGGGATCAACATTTTGAAAGTTTTGAACTATCATAATGAAATATAATCAATATAAGAAAATAATCATAGTGAACGATGAATGATAGTCGTTTTTTAATGCGATTAAACACCGTGAAGCATTCCATTATTAGCAGTTTCGAATTTATTTGTGTTTAAAGTTTGGCTGGAACTGCTTGGTAATCATCTCTTGAACTTTTTGGCTGTGCATGAATATGTTGTGGAACTGGTGATTAAATTTAATTGTTCATTTTGAAATTAATATATTGTGATGAAAACGTACTACGCTTTTCATTAGATTTGTTTTCTTCTTGAGGACTTAAAGATTCACATGGATGGATGAATGAAACAAGGAAGAAAATATTAAGTTGGGTTGAAACACATTTTTTATCGTTTAATAAAATAAAATTCACCTTAAACATTTTGATTACTGACGAATCTGTTGAATTACTTTAATCAGGTATAATGTTGAAACCTGGTAACATCACAACAGTTATTCATTCAATAGCGTTTAGAGCCTGTAACATTTGTGATTGTAAATTTCTACCGGACGAGCTACAGCATATTCACGAAGTATTGATTCTGAACGGCAACGAATATCCTAGTTAACTCATTAAGCCAAGAATCGAAACCATTGGGGTTCCTAACAGAAAAGAGTCCTGGCGTGTCAAATTCACAAAAGGCTTCATTGCGTGGCTAAATAATTAAAAGTGAGTATTACACTACTTATATAAATCCGTAATTGTGTGTATACTTAAAGTTTGACTAACTAGATTACAAAAGCATGCATAAAGCAGAATAGCTAAAGTCACATAATCCAGTAACCAGTGAATAAGATGAAAATTAAAAATGACGGGTTTAAGTTCTTCATGCAGACACTGGGATACGGTTGTGCTTGAGGCCAAATAGTAAGTAGTAAATTTTCCCTGGCCATGATTACAAATCCTAGTGTAGCTGTCCACAAAGAATGGGAAATATGAGATGTCGGAATTAAGAAAACTGTAGAAAAATATCCAGAGGCTGAGCTAGACCGGAAGATTTTTTACACCAAAATGCACTGTCAGTAGCCAATGCGATTTCATAAGCGACTGCATAGTATTATTATTTTACCCTACTAGCTTAATCTAAAATACTACAAATATAATTCACAATTGTTATAAGGCCTTTTATATCCTATAGTGGATGTACTTTTGTTATTTATTCCGTTGATGAACTTTAAAACCATAACAGATCACAAACACCTGAATTGGAATATTAACCGAACAAGTTTAGCAATTCCTTTTGCATTAGTTTAGTAAACTACGCACAGTAGAACTAATGATTTTCATTTAAAGCTAAGTGCTATAAAATGTATAGACTAGTCTTAGCTACAAAGAATGAATAATATGTTTTTTTTTTATTCTAAATATTTTTTATGGCTGTGAGGACTACTAAAGATCGAATTCTGCCATAATACGTCCGTTTCTGCTTTACAGCTTACTTTTAAAGGCAAACGAATGAATAACGCAATTTACTTACCTGACAGTCTTCCTCGTTCTCTTTGTTATCACAATCGATTTGGCAACCGCAAATAAAATTGTCATCGAGGCATTTGGACAACTCTGGACACCAAGACTCTTCATCACTGCATATGATTGAGATATTACAGTTAAACTCATCTTCATTGTTGCCACAGTCGTTGTCTCCATCACAAGTGGTTTCCTTGGAGATGAACTTGGACGAAGCATGACACTTGAATTCTCGTTCAGGGCTTCTTCTATTTCTCCCATTGCAAAGGAGTTGACTAGGGATGCATTTGAATGAAAGTGGACACCTGTAATCTCTTTCATTGCATGTTTTCCACGATTAAGTGCAATTGATTTCATCTTCATTTTTCCGACAATGATTTCTTCCATCGCAAACCAGCCTACTGGGGATGCATTTGGAGGAACTTGAACACCAGAATCTTCCGCCAACAGTGCAATTTGATTCATTACAGCTGAACTCGTCAACATTGTTGCCACAATCATCATCTCCATCGCAAACTAGTAAGCTTGGAATGCAATTGGACGTTCGTGGGCACTAGAATTGAAACTGTTCGCTCCTGCACCCTGTAATATTTATAGTTAAGCTAAACAAACAGTACAACAGCAATTAGCAAATTAAACCACGTTTTTCAATGAGCTGAAGTGAGTTTATCGTACTTTTTGAAATGCTGCTTAACTGACTGAAGAATCCATCCACTGTATTGCGCCATTTCCGTATAAATTCTTGGTTTCTGGTCTTCACACTTTCCACGTGGTCCTCCAGCGGCAACTCCGAGTAATAAAATCTCACAATTTTCTTCCATTGAGACTGGACCACCTGTGTCTCCTATGAAATACATAATAATTTGTATTTAACTCATGCAATTAGGAGGAGCATAAAGTTAGGCTTGCATACAACCACAATTGGAGCATGTAAATATAATTCACCTCTGCACGCGTAAGTTCCTGTTTGGTTTACACAAAGTAATTTAATTGAATTTCGTTCGTAGCTATTCAATAAACTGGCACATTCAGCAAATGGAATTACGGGAAAATTTGAAACTCGAAGATAGCCTTCATTTAATTGGTTTCCGTTCGAAGTTCCCCATCCAGAGATAGTTAGATTTGCCTTGTGCCGAAGTTGAGCAAGTGATATTGAAATTTTACCCACGTGATTGTTGAAAGTCAATCTTTTTGAAAGTAAAGCAAGAGCTAGGTCGTTTTCAAAAGAGTTTCCAGTTGTATTAAATCCTTCGTGAATGTGGAAAGAGAGCAGAGGAATTCTCTGCTCACTTCCGTCTTCCTTCGACAACCTTTGATCTCCTGCAACTACACTCAAACCTGAGACGTTCCTTCCTGCAAGACAGTGAGCTGCGGTGAGAATTACAATCTGTGTTAGAATCGTAGCTCCACAGATGAACTCATTTGTACCAGAATGGGCAATGTATGCTTGGTATGGAACGTATGTTATTGATGCGTTGACACTTAAGTCCCAAGTGTTCACAACAGGTGGTACTACCTGAGATGTTATCATTTTGTTGTGGTTGAGTTTGTGTTTTAGAGAAGAGGAAAGAAACTTCAGATGTTTGCTTGCAGAATCACAAAGATAAACTCACAGACGGACACAGACGAAGAGTAAACGATGAATTACTTGCAATTACTTTACATAGTCTTGTTAGCGAATATTGACTGTGAGGAATGGAAGATAAATGTCTGTATGTATATAAATGTATATCCTGTGGAGAAGTATTTCCTTTGAGATATAAGGAAGCATATCTGCCTTGTTATTGGAAAGTGACTGTTGAGTTTGCATGCCAACTAACTGGGAGTAAGTGAAGTCGGTACACTGGCACGAAGTCCAGAGATAAAGAAGGAAACCAGAGGAGTAATAATATTAATGTTGGTCAGTCAGTATGGGATGAATTAAGCTTTTCATGGTTTTATCTCCTGTTTCAGTTTGCTCATTAAGCCAGTCCTAGAAGTTGCGAAAGAGTGAGTTAATCTTTGTCTTAAGTCTCAAGTTATTCAAGCAAGACACATTCAACATATCCAAACATATGCAGTAACTCAAAATTCACTAAATACGACTAAACCGTCTTTTGGAGGCTGATGTCACCATTTCAGAAGTGATAATTACACGTAGAGGATATGAACTTACTTTATGCAGTTAATGAGATTGAGTCATGGTTTTTGAAAGGCCTAAGCAGTTAGATTATTCCACGTTATTGGATTATCAAGATATTTTTTATGAATTTTTAGGGAATCCTTCCTTATCTCGTGAGTTATTACAAAATGAAAATGACTGCCAGTTACACTATTTCCACAAAATTAAAGTGATGTGATTAGTTTGGGAAGATTTAGGGAATCCTCATATAAGTGTTTAAAAGTATTAACTAATATATCACCTCAATCTTTAATGAAAATTTAAACACCATGTGACATTCAGAATGGAGAGTAAAGGAACTGTTAGTTAAATAGTTAGTACAGGAATTCCAATTAAGGAACGAATACTTATTTACGGTTTTGGAACAATATAATAAAATGTGTTATTATAAAATTTAATTGGTTTAAAAAACTCATATGATTCCCAGCTTTCGTGACACACGATTTAATTTTTGTTCTCAATCGTATTGAGTATCGGTTTTCATCACATTTAGTCTCAAAAACGACAAAAATATTTTTTGCATTTATTTCAGCTTATAATTTACTCAACGTTTACACAGTTTCAGAAACCTTTTTACAAAGGAGTTTTTTACAAACATTTGATGAAAATTCGAGAATATAAATGAAAACACTTTATAACCACTTAAGACAGAGTCGTCATATTATTCAAATTACTAAACAATGTATACTATTACGTTAACTCTTATATTCTTGTCACTTAACCAATTCATTCTTGTTTTGTTAATTTGCTGATTTCTCTTGGCCAAAACTTAGCCTTATCCACACACTCCTTGTAGGATGTGATCTCATATTCTGTATTTAAATGACTGAAGTTTGCTTGCATGTCCAGTGTAATACTTTTAAACTATAATTTTACCTTTACAGTTTAAGTGTGAGCATCAATTTTTATCACTCCTAGGCGCTTATCTTCTAACAGTCATTTTATTACGCTGTGTCTTAATGCAAGATATCTCTTCCCCCGAATTATCTCACTTAGTCTCATTCTCAATCAAAATGATTTAGTACGCTTGTCATGTATTGCACCAGCAAATAAACAAAAATAATTAAATTTCAATTTCACGCTGCCTATGAAGGACACCGTAGCACTAGAAGCAGAGTTTTCAAAACTAATTGTGAATGCATTGTTAATTGGTTTAATTTTAATCTCCCATAGTTTAATAATTCCTCCAAGGAGTGTTTGAATGTGTACGCAGGAATTCATAAATTGAGAGATCCGACTGTATGAGACGAGTAAGCTATGACATGATCCCATTTCTTTAAGGGAATTTATTCAAGCCCATAGAATTAATGTAACTAATGGGAATTAGGTGCCACTGAAGCCAACCTGCTGTCGCAACTGTTTTTACAGTTGGTTCCTCCCAATCAACAATATGCTACGGAGATCTGAACATTTACTCGCCTGCTTCAATCCTAATACTTCTATACTGAGAGCCTGATACTAATTGAATAGCCGCCTAGAAGAAGGTGTCTTGAAGGCCTATTGCTACACGACTGGCTATTTAAACGCGACCAATAAAGTTTTGAAGGCACAATTTTCTAGGCAAATGTTAAATTGTAATCTATAGATATTGTGTCAAAGTTTAAGTAACTGCTTTTGTGGGCCAATTTATTCTCTGTGTGCAGAATTATGATGGGTATTTCTAACTAGGAAGCGTGCCAAGTTGCTCAAACAGTGTAACACACATAAGAAATCCTTGAATTCTGGACATGTTTACAATTTGTGTGATTAATGAAGTATTTTGTCACCATGGAAATTTTGCTGTGATTATGTGGGTCTTCATCGGGACTTCTTTTTCAGGGAACATTAGGCATTAAACAGGTTGTAGTTAAATAACTGTCAGTTACCCGATATTGCAGGTACATTACAATTGAAGAAATACTAAGAAACAAAATGACTCGTACACCTAACATTTAATATTCTTGAAAGCGTCCAAACACTTTGATTGTTGTATGTGAACCCCTCCACCTTAAAACAACATCGTGACCCAACTCAAACACTTTCACTGCCGCTTAAGAACTGATGAGGGAGTTGCTCAACACTTTTGGGATACCAAATTGGAAACAAACTTTGGTGACTCAGAAGTCGAGTCGAATGTCAAGGCATTTGAAAAATATTCTGATTTACATTCACTTGACATTTCAAGAAAAGTTGTTTCTTTCTGGTTAAATACTACTCTTGTGGCAAGCTAGTCGTACAATGGGACCTTATGACATTTGGGTTTGCAGTCCTAACAACGGTTTCAGCATCAGGTAACAAGGTGGCTCCGTTTTATATTACAGCATTAGTATGGTAAATGGAATCAAACATCACGATGAAAGATCCATTGTGTTGAAGCTGCAGTTTTCCATCTTAACTTAAGGGATTCAATCCCAAAGTTGGCTGGTTAAATGAAATGACATCAGAGACCGTACCAAAACCTATTTGATGGTTTTTATTAAATGAATGATATAAATGATTAGTTTAATCTGATATCATAACTTACATATAAAGTCTAAAATTCCATTCAAATAAAGACTCAACTTGTATAAGAAATATTAGGATTAAGATTACAAAGTAAGGTTGGTAAAAAAGCTTATATGTGGTCATGATATAATTTTGAAAGTATGTGAAGTATATGCAAGCAAAAAACAACAAAACCCTACCACATTACAAATAACATGTTTCTCCTAGCTGAAATGTTCATATCAATTGACAATGTTCTAGTATACCTAAAAGCACTAATTGCTTCGAAAACGACATTCAGAGGATAACACAATCGACAAAACCTAAAGTGGCAATAACACAATACCTAAACTTTATTGAAATGGAAACAGCAAAGCAGCAATAAAGTATACACGAAAGCTAGCAGCTAAGGTAGAACATTTACAACTACGCTTGAAACAATGAGCATGATAAGCAAGCACGCATTAAGCATCACTGTAATGTGAAAACACAAATTTTTAATTTTTCTGTGGTTGTAAATCCGTTAATAAAAACTGTACCCTTTGATAATAAAGACCCATTATTATTATTATTAATTCGACATTAGTTTCAAGTCTGTTGTACTGAATTTTTTGGGGTTAAAAATTATCGGATCAAATTGCCCACAAAGCAGGCGATAAATGAGAAAGTACAAATCAAAGCCATTTTAGTATGAATGACGACTGAACTTCCAGGGATGTACGGGTTTGATTCCGGAATGGCTAATTTGAATGTTGGAGATGCTTCAGTGGAGGAAGACGAGGTGAAGGCGGCATAACTGGGAATGCGAGGTGCACAGGATTTGCCAAACGGATCACAAGCAAGTCTTGGTGTTCCTGATTCGTATGGCATGACAATTTTTGGATGAGATTTTTTTTAACGACCTCATTTACAATTCTGCACCAGAATCTTTGGAACTTGTGTAGAGAATACACAAAACCTCTGGAAGACTTTCCATGAGAAGGGAATAATACGGAACACATTATTTCCGCATCTAAATTGGCTGCGGCTGCCCTGTCACGCAGGCGATCGCACGTGCTTATGACGTGATCAGCAGAATACTCCGGGGATAAAATTTGCTGAGGTGCTATTTTGCAATTTATGAAGTCAATCCTTTGTAAGAATTTCCTAACCTCCGTGTAATCAAATGTTTCTTCACATTTGCTGACCTGAAGTCCTACTGAAATAGTTGATTCATTTTTACGTCCAAAAACAGACTCCACAGCTTCCATTTCCTCCTCGACAGTTTGCAAATCGTAGGATAAGTAAATCCCAACAATAGGAGCCTTTTCACCAGAATTAATTTCTTTCACCACATCGAAATATTGCGTGTAAATACGAATGACATCGTTAAGGTCGATAATTGTGGGATATATTTTTGTTTTAACAAATTACTGAATGTTCTTAAGTGAGGCATTTGTGTAAAGCGAGGCCCATTCGTCAAATGATTTAAATCCATCTAGAATATCAGGAATGAATTATTTTTTTCATAGAATTTTGGCAGAATGGAGTCTCACCCGTTAAGGAGCCTTGAAATTCATGAGCACGACCAAATCTCGTTGAAAAAATGGCAAAATGTTTTCAAAGATCTGTGGTCGTCCCATCTTTCCGGCTTTCGTATCTGTTTAAAAATGAGTGATCTGCATCGAGAACTCCTGGGTTAGCCCGGAGACAATTGGGGTCCGACAGCTGTGTTAAGAAGCTCAATTATGTTTCGAAACAATGAAGTAATTTTTGATTTTAGTCACCTGATACGTATTAGGAAAAAATACAGGCAAAATCAGCAATGGGAGCATCAGCCTCATTTTGTAAATTGTTCGTGCTGTTTGATACACATGCGGTGAGTGAGACAAATAAGGAGCTGCAATCACACTAACTAGCCTACACTATATTATTGCGCAAGAAGTAATAGTTACTGCAAGATATCACATTTTATGGTACTTGTGATGAAGTAATTGGATGCTTGTTGAGTCGTATATTACGATAAAGTAAAATCTGTGCTTGTTATAATTATCTCTATTATCCAACTATTAATTAGTCCCGTCTTTACAACTTAATTGGCCATCTTAACTTTATCATAATATGACCAACACTACGCAGTTGTAATTAGAGAAAGATTTATACTGTGATTCTTAGTTAATTTTTCTTAAAACAAAACTTAAATCAATTTGCAAGAAACTGAGCGGCGAAAAGTATTAGCGGATGTAAGCCATAAATGTTGGTTCGTCCAAAAGTCTCAAGGATCTACAAACAGGTAGTTAATTGCTGCAATGGTTTTTCTGTGCTCTTAAAGTAAACAGATTTCATGCTTGCTGGTAGATTTGATCTTTTGCGAACGACGATATTTATGGGTTTTCTACTTACTGCCCTCATAAAACATTTTTAACGGCAACTTCGGTCTCTTCGTGAATCCTAGACAGAGAAAACATCAGCTGAGACATTAACTATTTTACTGCTCTGTGAAGTTACAGGTACACTAAACGTTATGAGCACTAAAGAATCCTGCATTTATATTTTGATGTTTATCAGCCTCATGTAAATAGTCACTGCAACATACTCCCACAATAAAGACGTGTTTTAATTTTCTAAAATACTCGATGGTACTGGTCTAAATGTAACTATGGATAAAGCAGTGTGAAATATTGCGACACGTCAGCGTGCTGATGGAAATTTAACTAACCACCGTTAAAAATCACAAAATGGATTTTCGCACATTTTAAATCCAATAGTTATTTCTTGTAAAACATTGTTTCTTTTGTTTCGTTGACTTTCTTGAGTTTCTTCACCCTGGAAAGCGTTTGAACAGATGCATTAAAATGCGATGGAATTTCAGTAAAAATACATGTTTAATTCTGAACAGGATAAAACAATATTGGCTGAGTTCAAAAACCGATTTACGGATGGATGATTTAACTGAAAGTAATCTCTTCAAATCATTTTTTTGTTACAATAAGCACAGCGATTATACCATAAATTATGATTGAAGCAAATAAGGGCCTGCAATTGTGAAGTTCAAACATGAAATTTTTCAAAAAGTCTTTATGCGCAATTAACCAAAAAGCTTAACGCTTTTATTTCCTATAATCGTCGGGTCAAGATTCGTGATGTGTGTTCACAATGGCAGGGAACCCATAATTAAACTTTATTTTAAGCTGGGAGTTTAGTTTAATATTCCTAACAGAAGTAAATGCATAGGCAACTTCTTTTTCATTCCAAAGGTGTTATGAGGAAAGTGCTTCGTCCGCAGCTTCTGCGAACATCAAAATATATTTTCATAGTTTCCCTGTACAACAAACAATATTCTCTACCAGAAAAACTCTCAAAAACGATACAACAAATGAAAATCCAACGTAGAATACGGTGATGCAATTAAACAAACGAATTGATTCAATTTTGCAAACCTTAAAGTAATTTTAAATCTGATGTGCAAGATAGTTGGTGTCGTTGAAGTACACAATGAAGCTTAAAAAGTCATGTAAGCCTTTGGAAATGGGACTCGTTTGTGCATTCACGATTAAGCATTTTCCGAGCAAAATTAACTTTCCGAAAGTAACATTATTGTTTAATCACTTGATTCAATACTTTGAGTCCGATTGGCTTCTTTCCTGTAGCAGTAGTTCACAAAAAAGTGAATTTATTTTAGTAAATTTAAAATTTATAAAAGTTTTGAAACTTTACTTTTGTTCCGTCAGAAATTTTATTTTAAATTTAATGTGATGTTTCTCAAAATTAGGATATAAAAACAGCACACTCTGGAATGAAATGTTTAGGTACTCCATTAGATAAATTGGTTTTTTAAATGGATCAATGAAATAAATTTTATTTAAATTACTTTTTTTCTTAATTAAAATTATTCATAAGAACCACTTTGACGTTCGTCGAAAACATAAAACATACACGTATGAATTGGATTTCAGAAGTATTGCTAATAAATTATTGATAGCTATAGATTGAGTGACAACTCAAGTAAATTAAATATCGACCTGTGGAGCTTCTCTTTTATGTGAATGCTTTTTGACGTGTTATATTCAGATAAGTTTAATTATTCCCTCTGAACAATTCCCATTCTAACCGTTAACCTGCATTGCTAATCCTAAAGACGAAGCTTACTGAATTTCTGGTCGTCCTTGCGGTTATCCATGTTTTGTGCATTTAAGTTTCGTAGAGAATAGGCAACGAGCATTTCCTGATAAAATTTTTCGGACAACATCGAAAGCTTGGAGGAGTTAATAAAAGTAAAACCTGGACAAAAACGATTTATTTGGTTGTAAAAGAATCAGCTAAAACCTCACTGTGTAGAAATTATACACAAAGTTTCCTAAATTCAAGAATCGTTCGTTTTAATTTCAACTATTTTGTGACCAAAGACATGTATTGGTTCCAAATTATGTTTTTTATTTGTATTTCAATTTCCAATTTTCGTTACTGTCATGAAGATCTAGTCCAGTCCATTAATTTAGAAAGTTTCCAGCCTTGTAGAATGTCAATAGATTACCCGAATACGGGTTCTCGTGGCGGAATGTATTATTATCGGAGACAACTCATCACCCAACTTATCATGACAAACAAACAATCTGAATATGGCAACCACTACCAGTCTACGGTCC